>CAUYUJ010014514.1:242149-244649 GCA_963575745.1 Prorocentrum cordatum
GCTTGCCGTCCTCGTCGTGGTCGTCGTCGCCGTCGCTCGTCGTCGCCGTCATCGTCGCCGCCGTCGTCGTCGTCGTCGTCGCCGTCGCCGTCGCCGTCGTCGCCGCCGCCGGGCCGAGGGGGGGCCACCCCCCGTGGCGGCCTGCGCTGGCCGACCCCCGAGCGCCCCCCCCCGCGGCCAACAGCCGGCGCGCTCGGGGACCGCCGGGCGGCGGGTGCCGCGCGCAGGGCGCCTCCGCGCGAAGGCAACGCACCCCACGCATTGAGAAAAATCGACGTCTTGAAAAAGAAAAAAGACGGAGATCCAACGTCCTGAAAAAAGAAAGACGGAGATCCAATGTGTGGAAACAAAAAAAGACGACGGTCCAACGTACTGGAAAAAGAAAGACGGAGGTGTTTCTCCATTGTCGGCCCCTGGGGGTCCTCGCCGGGCCCCGGGGCTGTGAAACAACGGCTCGGGAGGAGAAGAGGGTCCTGGGGGATGGGTCGAGACTTCCGGGACCGCGCATTGAAAGAATCACGGCATCGGTTCTCTGGGTTCGCCGCCATTGCGACCACTTGCGCGCCTAGTGTCGCGCAAAGTGGACGCGATGCGTCCCCCATCGCGTGGCGCCAGCGGGCGGTGTTGGGACCATGTGGGCGCTCTTCGGCGCTGTGGAGCACAGTTGGGCGCAGTGCGCGCGCTGTTGGGCGCTACTTGGTGCGATTCGCCGATGTACATGCAACGCAAGACGAGCGGATACTTCCATGACTCATCGGCGACTACAATGGGTGCGGTTTGCGAAGGGTGCGGTTTGCCTCCCGTCATATCTGCACCTCCCGCCCCCGGGAAACGGGTGACACTGTCACTCAATGCGACCAAATCACATGACACTGTCGCTCCTTCTAGCACAGTGGAGCACACATCGAGGATGACAGTGTCGCTCGAAACGACGACAACTATGCCATTGTCTCTCACAAAGGCCCTAGAAAGGCCGCCACAAAGCAACTCGCAAACCGCACCCCGGCGTAACCGCACCGATTGCAGTCGCCGAACTTAGTATCTAACCACCGCTGGCTGGTCGAGGTCGGCATGGGTGGGGGGCGCCAAAGGGCCATTCACTGTTCACCAGTCGCAGTTGTCTCATCTTCACCCACGAAGCAAAACATATCCAAGGTCACGGGGCCTTCCTCCCAAATTTGGCCCAAAGTCGTCGAATTTTCGATCGGAAACACACATCGAACAAAAAATGATACGAAAACCATACACGTTGGGAAACGACAACCTAAAAAGCTGGACCACCGCTGGAACGAAACAAAAGCCAAACCAGAACGAAACGGAAACGACACTGGAACGACACCGGGACGAAACCGGAACGGAACCAAAAGGAAACCACCGCGCCCCATTTCTGATAAGAGTAAGCCTGGCCCTAACATACAAAGGCAGCGCAAAACAAACAAGAGCAACAGCAACGAAAGTACGATTTTTTGAGGACTCCGAGACGTGAGACCTGGCTCGGGTGGGCCCCCCGGCAGGCCCCGACAAAAAACTGCCCCGCGCGGGCGCTCGCAGAAGCCGGGGACGCTCGACGAACTCTTTGCCTGGATGCCTCCCGAAGACGAGCGCGAGACCTCTGAGAGAAGCGGGCCGCCCGCGCGGCGGGGCCTCGAACAGCAGCCCGCGCAGGGTGACCGGCGAGGCGCCCGGCCTCCGCGCGGGCGCGCTCGCTCCTTCGCCCTCAGCCCGCCGCCGCCCCTCGCCGTCCTCGGCAGCGACGCCGCCCGTGGTTGCGGCCGTGGCCGCCGCCGCCGTCGCCGCCGCCGTCGCCGCCGCGCTCGTCCTCCTCCTCCTTCACCTCCGCTTCCGCTTCCTCCTCCCCCTCCTGGCGCGCGTCCTCACGCACCTCCGCAAGCTGAAACGCCGCCCTGATCTGGGGGGGGCGGAATTCACCTGGGCGTCGGCAAGAGGCATACCTAACTGCGCAAGATAAACATATGGAACGTGTGCGAAAACAGAGAAGCGGGGGCAAGAAGAAACCGAGACCGAGGGGACCGAGACGGGCGATCTGACAGAATGGCAGAACCTTGCCAAGGATACGGGAAAAGATAGCAGGGAAAATAACACAGGACAGATAATGGGGGATGACATCGCGCGCCCACGCGCTGCATTTGACGATACATCCGCAGCTGGCCTCCGGGAAACACGCTTCTGAAGCACAGTGGCCACTCAAAGTTTTCAGACAAGCTGATGCGAGCGCGGGGGGCATTGTAGGCCATTCGATGATCAGAATCAGATGCGAATGACCAGGGGGCCACTTGCTCAGACGCACTGTAAACGTCTGGTGCAAGGCCTCTGGGAACAGACTCTCAGCCAAGGAACTAGCGAGCATTCGCTAGATGTTGGGGAGGGAGGAGGGCGCGAGGGTGGGGAGGCGGGGAAGGGACAGGGGGGAAGAGGAAACCGGAGTAGGACGGGAGGGAGGGAGAGGCGGGGGAGGATGGAAATGGGGAGGGCGGGACGG
>CAUYUJ010014514.1:255521-268021 GCA_963575745.1 Prorocentrum cordatum
TCCTCCTCCTCCTCCTCCTCCTCCTAATACTACTACTACTACTACTACTACTACTACTACTACTCATCTTCCTCTTCTTTAAAAGCAATGGCAATCACCACTATCACGCATCCTAGCCACTCCCCCTCCTTCCGACATTCCTCCTCCTCCTTTTCGTCATCATCAGCCGCAGCATCATCAGCATCATCAGCATCTTCATCATCAGCATCAGCATCATCATCAGCATCATCATCATCAGCAGCAGCATTACCATCGTCGTCATCGTCAGCATCATCATCAGCATCGGCAACATCATCATCATCATCATCAGCAGCATCATCATCATCATCAGCATCATCATCATCATCATCATCATCATCAACACCACCATCACCATCATCAGAATCATCTTCATCATCAGCAGCGGCATCATCATCAGCATTATCAGCATCACCGTCATAATAATCATAATCATCAGCCGCAGCATCATCAGCATCAGCAGCATCATCAGCAGCATCAGCAGCAACAGCATCATCAGCAGCAACATCCCATTCCTCCTCAGCTTCCTCCTCCGCTGCCACCTGCTGCTTCTCCTCCTCTTCCACGTCGTATTCCTCACATCCTGTTTCTGTTATTCGTGCGTTGCCTCATCAACTTCCTCCTCATCCTAACCCTCATCCTCGACCTACCGTTCCCTCCCTACTGCTTGTCCTCGCACGTCTTGGCTCCAGGATTGTAATCGACCCTGCTCCGCATTTACCTGCGCATTGCAGTAATCATTGCATCACTGAAGCTAGCGACGTTGGATTCAAGCTTCGCATTCCACGTCTCTGTGAGCAACCAAATCGCCTGTTGCCCTTGCCCACCTCTGTCGCAAGCCAGTACCCCAGCGCTGCGGCTGATCAAGTTCGGCACCAGCTTCGCCTCCCACATGTCGCTGAGCAGCGACAGGGCCCGCTGCCACTGCCTGCCTTTCTCACAAGCACTAATTCCAGCACTGTAGGTGACTAGGGCTGACCCGTGGACTCCGTCCACGACATCTGGCCGAGAGCATTCTCGGGGGAGCGGCGGGAATGCTGCCGAAGAGCTATCCACATGGCGGTCAGCCCCTCGGCTTCGAGGGGGCCTCTGGAGGCCCTCTTGGGCTCTCGTCGGTGTCGTCTGGGCCGTCTCGGAACCGTCTTAGGCCGTCTCGGGCGCCTCTTGGGCGGTCTGGGGGCCGTCTTGGACCGTCTTGAGCGGCTCGTGGGGCTGTCTTCTTTGTGGCTGTCTTCGTCTTGGAGCCCTGGTAGGGGCATCTTGGGCCGATCATGGGGGGCTCTGTGGCCGTCGTGGACGCGTCGGAGACGACGAGCACGAGAATGCGACAAATATCAGTTCCCCGACGGGACTGGGACGATTTGCGCGTCTCGGGGCTGTCCTGTGGAATCCTCGAGGGCCGTCTTCGGAGGCTGCTCGCCTGTCCTGGGGGCCCTTGGGGCCGTCGGAGCAGCTTCTTGAGCGGCTCGGAGCGCCCCTGGGGCCGTCGGGGTGGCCTCTGGAATGACTCGGAGCCGTCTTGGGGTCGTCGTGGCGCCCTCTTTAGCGGTTCGGAGCCTTCTTTGGACCGTCGGGGCGGCCTCTGGAGCGTCTCGGAGCCGTCGCGGGGCCGTCGGGACGCCCTCTTCAGCGGCTCGAAGCTGCCATAAGTCACTCCCGCCGCCAACGGGAGGGTGTGTTCGCCCTGTCCCATTCCGTTCGCCCAGAGGGTCTGTGGAGGCCTCGAGCGTACAGAACGGGACAGGGCAAGGAATGTGGGAGACTTGTCCGAATCTCCTGGGCCCCCCAGGTGCTCGTCCGAAGAGTGCGGAAAGGTCCCTGGGTCATATCAATTGGCTGCTGTCCCAAGGGTCTGGTCTGGTTGACTCGGAGAGTCTGCCAAGGCCCCTGGGGGAGCAGAATAGCACAGCATATCGGGCAAGGAGAGCTTCAGGAGAGCCCCTAAAGCGACCCAGAGGCACCGAGGACGCCGCCGAGCGCGCGCCCACCATTCTGCCATGGAAGGCCCCTATGTGGCAAAATGCCTCTGGCACGCCCGGGGTGAGCGTGGGGGGGCGTGGACGTCCTCACATGGCTTCAAGATCGGCCATCGAGGAGACGACGAAGCTGCGGAGAAAACAAACATCTAAGGCCCTCGCAGTGTCGTCCAAGACGGTTCTTTTGGGTCTGAGAGTTGCCTTTCGCCTCTGATGAGCACCTCTGTCGGAAGGCTCGCAGTGTCTCCTGGGAGCCGTTCGGGGACCTGTTGGGATCTCTTGGGCGCCCCTTGGTGGTCTGCCGGAACCCGTCGGGGGCTTTTTGGGGCGTCCTGGAGGCTTCTTGGGGCCTCCTGGCTCTGTTGGGCCTCTCTTGAAACCGTCTTGGCGGCAGTTTGCGCTCTCCTGGCCGCCTCCGGGGCCGTCCTGGCCGCCTGTGGGGCCGTCATGGGGCCCTATGGGCTCGTCTTGGGGCTTTCTTGGGGGCCTCTTCGGCCGTCTTGGAGCCGTCTTGGGAACCTCTTTGGCGGTCGTGGATCGTGTGGAAGCCGGCAAGGCGAGGACGGAGAATACCATGCAAAAAAACATGAAAATCTATGGTTTTCTTGCTCGGGGCCCTTTGGGGGAGCTTCTGGGGAGGTCTCATGGAGCACCTTGGAGACATCTCGGGCGAGCTTGGACCAATCTTGGACCAATCTTGAGCGTCTGGGGCCCATCTGGGGGCCTGTTGAGCGGACTGGGGGGCCCTCTGGGCCCGTCTTCGAGCTCTCTCTGGAGCCTCTTCGGCCGTGCGGGAGCCGTCTTGGGAACCTCTTGGGCGTTGGTGGATCGTCTGAAAGCCAACAAGGCGAGAGCGGCAAAAACGCTGCAAAAAGCAAAAAAATGTATATTTATTATTGCTCGGGGCCTGCTGCGGGAGCTTCTGGGGAGGTCTCATGGAGCACCTTGGAACCTCTCGGGCCGACTTGGGCCTCTTGGGGCCCTCTTGGCGTGTCTTGGAGCCTCCCTGGGAGTCCTTCGGCGGCCCGGGGCCAGCCTGGGGCGGTTTTGACTACATTGATCCTGCGGCATTCTGGCGCGCACGGCCCCCGGCATTGTAGTATAGATAGACTAGGGCTGACACGTGGACTACCAAATCTGCACGAATTGGCACGTGGTGTGATGGCGGAAAAGTTACCGACGGTCATTCATGGGGACGTCGTGCTCGAGGCGCGAGCATCGAGAAACGAGCAACTTATTTGCAATGAGGAGCGAGGTGGAGCGAGGAAAAGCCAGTTCAGAGAGAGAAAAGAACCTTCGCGGGGCTCTCTGGGGCGGTCTTGGGGCCTTGATAGGGCCGCGTGGAATGGAAGGTACGGAGGTGCGAGGAGGTATGAGCAATGCACTTGCAGCCAGGAGTGAGGAGCGAGGGACCAGGAGAGAGAAGCGAGCAGAGAGAAGTGAGGGTAGCTAAGAACGAGGAAAAAGGAGCGAGGAGGGAAGGGCTCGGAAGAGCGCCGGGAAGCTGCCATGGGAGCTCCGTAGACCATCGTGCAAGAAGGGGAATCACATGCGAGGGCGAGGATCGCTTGCCTGGTGACCTGGTAGCTTTTGGCCGGATCGCATGCTTTCCGTGTTGCTTGATTCATTGTTTGCCTGTCAGCATGGTTGGCGCTGCCTGCCGTAACTTCTACATGATATGTATGTTCTTTCTCGCAGGCACGGGCTGGTGTTCGCCATCACGTGCTGCTGCGTGACGCGGCTTTGCGGTACTGCGTGCTGATGCTTGGTGCTGGTCGATGCCGCGTGCTTGATACTGTGTGCTGCTGACTGCTAGGAGCGATCAGCAGGGAGCGAGGAAAAAGGAGCGAGAAGGGAGGAGCGACGGCAGAGGAGAGGGGCGAGCAAGGATGAGGGAGAGCCGAGGAGGGAGGAGAGAGGTGCGAGCAGCCAAAAGGAAGGAGCAGAGGGCCAGAAGAGAGTTGCGAGGGGCAGGGAGGAGTGAGAAGAGAGGAGCAAGCCAAGCTACGCGCGCTCGCGCCATATCTGGCGTCCTGCCCTCCCCCCGTCCCCGTCCACTGCGTTGAAACCCTGTCTATTCGCAGAGTCGGGCGTCGGGAAAATCAGTGACCCCAGGTGTCTTTCCCGACACCCAGCTACACATACAGCAGAGCACGGCACAGAAAAGCAACTCCTCTGGAGGCACGGAGCATATGCGGAAGCAGGAGGCGGCCAGCGCCGCAGATGAAAAATCGATGGAGATCAAGGCGGCACACGCTGCGGGGGAGGAGCACCACTTTTTCTGTTGCGGGGCTACGGTCGGCGCTGAGGGGAGAGCACCGATCTTCGACGGAACACACAGTAATTTAGCAAACCCCGCAGCGAATTGGTACAAGGATACGCCCACCACAGCCACAGGTGCGGCGACCGCGTCGTTCCGTTGGGCGCAGGCTCCCGGGTGAACATGAAATGCGGCGAACGTAGCAGGCACCAGCGAGAGAACCATCTCTCAAAGGCCACTCGGATCGGGCCTTCTTGGGCTCCCTTGGGGTCCTCCCGTCAATACTCCTCCTCCTCATCCTCCTCCTCCTCCTCCTCTCCTCTCCTCCTCCTCCTCCTCCTCCTCCTCCTCCTCCTCCTCCTCCTCCTCCTCCTCCTCCTCCTCCTCTTCCCCATCCCTCCTCCTCCTCCTCCCTCCTCTTCCTCCTCCTCCTCCTCCTCCTCCTCCTCCTCCTCCTCCTCCTCCTCCTCGTCCTCCATCTCCTAGGGCGCCTGAGAGGTGTTCTCGGGCCATCTCCGGGCGGTCCTGGGCCGTCTCGGGGCCGTCCTGCGGCCATCTTGGGGGCCAGCAGGGCCCTCCTGGGGGCCAAAAAAAGGACCGCAGGGGTCCTCTCCAAGGTGTCTGGAGCCCTCTGCGGAGAGATCCGCAGCCGAGACATGGGAAACGGTGAAAGCGCTCACAAACTCACAGGAATGACATGATTTCCGCCTGAGCCCTCGGCACCGTCTCGGAGACGCCCCGAGGCCGGTCGCAAATTTCCAGGGCCCATGCGGAGGTCCGGTGGAAGCTGCCAGGGTCTCCCGTGGGCGCCGACGACTGAATCGAGTCCCTGGCCCCCCTCACCCGCAGGAGTCACTACAATGTAGTAGAGACGACGTTGGGCTCCAGCCTCGCCTCCCGCATCTCGCTTAGCAGCGCCAAGGCCCGCTGCCACTGTTCGCCCTTCCCGCACGCGCTGATCCCAGCGCTGTAGCAGACGACGCCTGGCTCCAGCTTCGCCTTCCACATCTCGCCCAGCAGCGCCAAGGCCCGCTGCCACTGCTCGCCCTTCCCGCACGCACTGATCGCAGCGCTGTAGCTCATCACGTCGGGCTTCAGCTTCGCCTCCCGCATCTCGCTCAACAGCGCCAAAGCCCGCTCCCACTGCTCGCCCTTCCCGCACGCGCTGATCGCAATGCTGTAACTGACAACGCCTGGCTCCAGCTTCGCCTTCCACATCTCGCTCAGCAGCACTAAAGCCCGCTCCCACTGCTCGCCCTTCCCGCACGCGCTGATCGCAGCGCTGTAGCTCACGACGCCGGGCTCCAGCTTCGCCTTCCACATCTCGCCCAGCAGTGCCAGAGCGCGCTCCCACTGCTCGCCCCTCCCGCACGCGCTGATCGCAGAGCTGTAGCTCATCACGTCGGGCTCCAGCGTTGCCTTCCGAATCTCGCTCAGCAGCACCAAGGCCCGCTGCCACTGCTCGCCCTTCCCGCACGCACTGATCCCAGAGTTGTAGCTGACAACGCAGGGCTCCAGCTTCACCTTCACGATCTCGCTCAGCAGCGCCAAAGCCCGCTGCCACTGCTCGCCATTCCCGCACGCGCTGATCCCAGCGCTGTAGCTGACCAGTGTGTACCCATGGAGCACATCCGCAGGTGCCCTGGTAGGGGAACGCGGCGGGGCCATGTCGGGACCATATTGGGTCGTCTTGGGCGCCTCGTGGACCGTCTTAGGGGCTTTCCCTGAGCTGTCTTGCAGCTCTCTTAGGCCGTCTTGCAGCCTTGCGGGAGGCTCTGGGAGCATCCGGAGAAACTCGAAAGTGCCCCAAGAGGGGCTCGAAAGGGCCCGAAGACGGCCCCAAGAAGGCCCCCAGAAAGCGACCGACGGATGCTACAACAGGGGGGTGCGCTGTAGCATTCGTTGGGGGGCCTCTTCGGGCTCTCTGGGAGCGCTCTTGGGGCCGTCTTGAGATTGTAGGGGGCCATCGTTGGGCCATCTTGGGTCGTCTTGGGCGCCTCTTGGACCGTCTTGGGGCTATCTTGGACCGTCTTGGGCCGTCTTGGGGCTCTCTCGAGACGCCTTGGGATTCTCTTGGGGAGCCTCGTAGGCCGGCTTGGGGCGATCTTGGGGGCTGTTGAGCCGTCGTGGACGCTGCAAGGGCCCAAAAGTCGTGTATGCTAAAAATGTTGGAGAAAACATGCAGGAAACCTTGGATGTTTGCACTGGGGGGGCCCTGCTGGGAGTGCTCTTGGAGCGTTCTCGGGGGCCCTCTGGAAAGCTTTTTCGGCCGTCTGGAGGCCGTCTTGGGCTATCTTGGGGGCCCTCTGAGGCTGTCTGGGCGCCATCTGGAGCCATCTCGAGACCATCCTCGGCCGTGTTGGAAGCATCTTCGACGAACCTTGGAGGCTTCTCCTTGGACTCGTCCGAGCCGTCTGGGAGGCGCAGGTCCGCGCGGCGGGCCCTCCCGGCAGCACCCCCCCCCCGGGCGCTGGCACCGGAGCAACGCACCACGCGCTGCTCCCGGTGTTGTAGGATAGACTACAGGGCAGATTTTAATACATAGGATTGTTTTAAATTGCTTTTTAGACATGACTAATCTATGACTAAAATTATGCATGAACTCATCGCTGTTCCCTACCTAGGCTCTGCCTAGAAGGGTTCTTACTCGCTTGGCTTAAAGGGGCCGGGCAGTGCAAACCGCCCCGGGCGGTTCCCCCAGTCCCCTGGGAGCGAAGCAAAAGCAACAGCAAAGGTAAAAGCAAACGCGCGGTTCCCCCAGTTGCGCTCCCTGGGTGCCAAGCAAAAACAAAAGCAAAGGCAAAAGCAAAGGCAAAAGTGAAGGCAAAAGCGAATGCAAAGCAAAAGCATAGCATAGCATAGCATAGCATAGCATAGCATATCATAGCATAGCATAGCATAGCATAGCATAGCGCAGCCTAGCATGGCGCAGCATAGCATATCATATCATAGCATAGCATAGCATAGCCTAGCCTAGCCTAGCCCAGCATAGCATTGCGCAGCATAGCATAGCATAGCATAGCATAGCATAGCGCAGCACAGCATCCACTATTGCTGGGCCCTCATCTCCGACCTCATCTCCGTGCCTGCTTGCTTTTGCTGCTGTCTCGGCGACTTGCTGCCTGCTTCTGCTGCTGCTTCACTTACGGCGTGGCGTCGGCGGTTCTGGCGCTACTACTACTACTACTACTACTACCACCACCTATTACTACTACTACTACCTACTACTACTACTACTACTACTACTACTACTACTACTACTACTACTACTACTACTACTACTACTACTACTACTACTACTACTACTACTACTACTACTACTACTACTACTACTACTACTACTACTACTACTACTACTACTACTACTACTACTACTACTACTACTACTACGACTACCGTTACTGCTACAACTACGCCGATGAGGAGAAGGAGGAGGACGGCGTTTATCGCTCCTACTAATGTTGCTTGCCTAGAGGCTCCAACTCCTAGGTAGGGTCGCACGCGGAGCATGTATTAGTCTGGCGAAGGACCCAACCATATGCAGTTGTGAGTAATGCTGGTGTGAGTACCGTCTTCGGTGGATCTCCCTATGGGGCCACGAACCGTTTGAGGGGTGTGCCGAAATGGGTGTGGGGGCGGCATGCGAACGTTGCCACTGGGGCCTTCGGTGGAGCTCCTTATGGGGCCACGAAACGTGTGAGGGGTGCACCGAAGTTGGTGTGGGGGCGGCATGCGAACGCAGCCACTGGGGCCTTCGGTGGAGCTCCCTGTGGGGCCACGAAACGTGTGAGGGGTGTGCCGAAATTGGTGTGGGGGCGGCATGCGAACGCAGCCACTGGGGCCTTCGGTGGAGCTCCCTATGGGCCACGAAACGTGTGAGGGGTGTGCCGAAATGGGTGTGGGGGCGCATGCGAACCCAGTCACTGGGGCCTTCAGTGGAAATCCCCATGGGGCCACGAAACGTGTGAGGGATGTGCCGAAATGGGTGTTGGGGAGGCATACGAACCAGGCCACTGGGGCCTTCGGTGGAGCTCCCTATGGGGCCACGAAACGTGTGAGGGGTGTGCCGAAATGGGTGGTGGGGAGGCATGCGGACCCTGCCACTGGGGCCTTCGGTGGAGCTCCCTATGGGGCCACGAAACGTGTGAGGGGTGTGCCGAAATGTGTGGTGGGGAGGCATGCGAACCCTGCCACTGGGGCCTTCGGTGGAGCTCCCTATGGGGCCACGAAACGTGTGAGGGGTGTGCCGAAATGGGGTGGGGAGGCATGCGACCCTGCCACTGGGGCCTTCGGTGGAGCTCCCTATGGGGCCACGAAACGTGTGAGGGGTGTGCCGAAATGGGTGGTGGGAGGCATGCGAACGCAGCCACTGGGGCCTTCGGTGGAGCTCCCTATGGGGCCACGAAACGTGTGAGGGGTGTGCCGAAATGGGTGGTGGGGAGGCATGCGAACCCTGCCACTGGGGCCTTCGGTGGAGCTCCCTATGGGGCCACGAAACGTGTGAGGGGTGTGCCGAAATGGGTGGTGGGGAGGCATGCGGACCCTGCCACTGGGGCCTTCGGTGGAGCTCCCTATGGGGCCACGAAACGTGTGAGGGGTGTGCCGAAATGGGTGGTGGGAGGCATGCGGACCCTGCCACTGGGGCCTTCGGTGGAGCTCCCTATGGGGCCACGAAACGTGTGAGGGGTGTGCCGAAATGGGTGGTGGTGATGATGATGATGATGATGATGATGATGATGATGATGATGATGATGATGATGATGATGATGATGATGATGATGATGATGATGATGATGATGATGATGATGATGATGATGATGGATGATGATGATGATGATGATGATGATGATGATGATGATGATGATGATGATGATGATGATGATGATGATGATGATGATGATGATGATGATGATGATGATGATGATGATGATGATGATGATGATGACGATGATGATGATGATGATGATGGGAGGAGGGAGGGGGGGAGGAGGAGGAGGTGGGGAACGCGGGGCGCCGTCTCTTCAAAACGAGGACCCAACACCACAGGATGGTTGGGAATTAAAAACGGCACTGTAGGGCCGACCCGTGGACTACGTCCACGAAATCTGCGCGAGCTGGCATGTGCTGGTGGGCATGCTGCCGAAAGGCTCACATGATGGCGTGAGGCTCGAACTTCGCAGTCCGCGCATGGTGCTGCGTGCTGCCGCTTGCTGCCGATGCTGCGTGCTGTTCGTACTGCTCACTGATCGCTGCTGCGCGCTCTTGCTGCTTGTTGCTACAGTGTGCTGCTGATGTTGGGTCGGACGTGCCGTCTCGTCAGGGTGTTGGTAAAATAGAGGCCCTCTGAGGCGCCTCGGGTGCTCCTGATGAGGCTGTCGAGAGGCTTGCAAAAAGGTACTGGGATCGCCAAGGAAGCTCGCAAGGCACTCCAGGGGGAGCCCAAGGGGGCTCCAAGATGGCATACAATTTCGCAAGAATTGTCCCTCCCTCCCCCCCCCCCCCAACAAAAAAACGCCGATGGGTCGGACGTGCCGTCTTGCCAGATGTTTATCAACCCTGCTGTGTTGGGCTCTCGATGTGGATAGCGCACCGTAGTACCCACCGCTTTCTCCCGCCTCCCTTCTCCTCCCCGCCTCTCTCCTCCTGCCGTCTGCTTCCTGCTTGATTGGCAACCATCCTGCGTTGCGTTCTCATTCTGAATAGAGCGCTCTGGTCTCCATCTCCTCCCGCCTTCTTCCTCCTCTCCCTCGTCCTGCGCTGCTCCCTGGGTGGCTGCGAATTGCGCAACTGGCGCCACTACCGCGGGCCCCTGGAGGCACGGCGGAGTCGGGGAGTACGCGGACCCAGACGCGACCTTCGCTGCTCCCTGGATGGCTGCGAACTGTGCAACTGTCGCCACTTTCGTGGGCTCCTGGGAGGTCCAGCGGAGTTGGGGACCAAGTGCGCAATTGTCGCCGAGACCTCGGGGCCCCCTGGGAGGCGACGAAGTGCGCAATTGTCGCCATTCGTGGGCTCCTGGGAGGCACGGCCGAGATGAGGGCAGTGCAGATCGTGTTTTGTATCTTATATATATATATATATGTGGTACCGGAGAAACCAACCAAAATCTGTTTAGGGCTGTAGGGCTATGGGGCTATAGGGTTCTAGGACCAAAGGGCTACAGGTCTATGGGGCTATAGGGCTATAGGGTTATAGGCATAGAAAGCTATGGGGCTATAGGGATATGGGGCTATAGCGCAACAGGGCTGTAGAGATTTAGGGCTAGAGGGCTATAGGGCGATTGGGCTATAGGGCTATAGGGGCTATAGGGCTATAGGGGCTATAGGGCTATAAGGCTATGGGGCTGTAGGGCGATAGGGCTATTGGGCTGTAGGGCTATAGCGCTATACAGCTATAGGGCTATAGGGGTGCAGGGCCATAGGGCTATAGGGCTATAGGGCTATAGGGCTGTACAGGGCTATAGGGCTATAGGGCTATAGTGCTATAGGGTGATGAGGCTATAGGGCTGTAGGGCTATAGGGTGATGAGGCTATAGGGCTATAGGGCTATAGGGCTATAGGGCTATAGGGCTGTAGGGTTGTAGGGCTATAGGGCTATAAGGCCATAGTGCTATTGGGCTATAGGGCTATAGGGCTAGTGTACTATAGGGCTATAGGGCTAGAGGGATATAGGACTACAGAGCTATAAGGCTATAAGTCTATAGGGCTATAGGGCTATAGGGCACCAAGGCATCCAGGCACCCGGGCACCCGGGCACCCGGGCGTGCCGCCAGAATCGGCGCCATACCTCACCTAACCATATGAATCCGCAAGGACCTCTACAGAAGTAAGCTCTGATTGGCGAGTAAATCCGCTAGGAACCCTACAGAGGCAAGCTCTGATTGGGGAATGTATGTATATATCTATATATACACCTATACGACCACCCTGCGGGTGATAAGGAGATTGGAGGGGTGGGCCAGCAATGGGCAACAGTGGTGATTGTTGTTCTGAAATGCCTCTGGTGCGCAGTCTAGTGAGTAGTGTGATTGTGATCGTGAGCGTGAAGTGATGTGGCGATGTTGACGAAGCGCACTCGATGTGCATATCGATGTGCATGTCGATTTGCTTGGCGACCTGCATTTCGATTTGCATGTCGACTTGCATTGGAAAGCTCGCCGCAGGCGCCGATTTTTTAAAATGCGAAACCCACGGCGCCTTACGATTTGCATTTGGATGTGCATGTCGATTTACATTTCGATGTGCTTTTCGGTTTGCATGTCGGTTTGCATGTAGACTTGCATTGGATAGCTCGCCGCAG
This sequence comes from Prorocentrum cordatum, assembly GCA_963575745.1. Lineage (NCBI taxonomy): Eukaryota > Dinophyceae > Prorocentrales > Prorocentraceae > Prorocentrum > Prorocentrum cordatum. The sequence continues at coordinate 267,075 of CAUYUJ010014514.1, forward strand.
CCACGGCGGGACACCAGCGGGACACCAGCGGGACACCGGCGGGACACCGAGGACCGTTTGACGGGAGGAGCATCATTTTGTCTGGCCGCGGCCCAGCCACAGGAGGATTTCGGGACACCAGCGGGACACCGGCGGGACACCGCGGGCCACCAGCCGCCGGAGGAAAAACATTTGGTCCGGCCGCGGCCCAGCCACAGGAGGATTTCGGGACACCAGCGGGACACCGGCGGGACACCGCGGGCCACCGGCCGCCGGAGGAGAAACATTTGGTCCGGCCGCGGCCCAGCCACAGGAGCATTTCCTCTCGCCCGCCCACGCAGCTTCGCCTCGCCCGCACGCACGCACGGCACGCACGACACGAACCCGAAACCGAAATCGATTTCCCGGTATGGGGGGTCTCCGTTTCACGTCGGACTCACCCCCCAACCTCCCATATATATATATATGTGTGTGTGTGTGTGCACATGTGTGTGGCGATGCGTCCTTTTGTACGGAGCGGCCATGTAAATATTCACACTGCGTGGAGAACGGGTTGGGCACGTCTCGGGTAATCGATAAATTGGAGGCCCTCGGGGGCCCTTCCTGGGCCACTGAATGGGCGGCCGAGAAGCTCGCAAAAGGTTCTGGGATCGCCGAGGAAGCTGGCAGGGCGCTCCTGGGGGAGCCCAAGAGGGCTCCAAGAGGGCTTCAAGTTAAACAATAATTCGAAGCAACCAGAAAAACTGTTTTGTTGGATGTGCGTTGAAGGCGAAGCTATCTGGTGCGCGTCAGGAGCGCCGGGCCCCTTCTCTTGGAAGCAGTTTTGAAGCCTCCCGAGCGAAGTAATCAAAGCAGAGCCGTCCAGGGAAAGGCCGTCTGCATGCAATGGCCCTTTTCGCACGCGGATTTCCGGGTACTTACAACAGAAGACGTCAGGCTCGAGCTTCGCCTCACACATCTCGCCCAGC
>CAUYUJ010014514.1:273021-310521 GCA_963575745.1 Prorocentrum cordatum
ATGTCTGAGGCGTCGTCGAACGCTCTGGGCGCGTCTCGGAGACCCTCTTGGCCCGTCTTCGGCCGTCTGGGGGCCCTCTTGGGGACCCTCTTGGGGGCCTCCTGGTGCGCCTCGGAACGCTCTTGGGCCATCTTGGAAGCGGGCCGGGACCTGCTGGGACTCGCAGAGGCCGCTGGAGGGGGCCGGTCCGCTGCCTCCGATCGGCCCCTCCGCGAGCGCTGGGGCACCTATTGTAGGAGAGATGACGCTGGGCACCAGCTTCGCCTTACACATCTCGCTGAGCAGCGCCAGTGCCCGCTGCCACTGCTCGCCCTTCTCGCACGCGCTGATCCCAGCGTTGTAGCTAACTAGGGCTGACCCGTGGACTCCGTCCACGACATCTCTCTGGAATGGTTCTCGGAGGAACGGCGCAGATTGTACCGAAAATCTACAAACACGGCGGCGGCTCGGGCGGCGGCAGCGAGACCGCGCCTTCGTGTCCGAGCTCTTGCAGCGCTCCAGCAGCTTGGCCCAGCGCACTGCTCGTTCACCCCCCTCCTATTGAGGACAGTTTCGAAGTCTCTCGGGGATGTGCGTCGAAGTCGAAGCCCATCTGAGGCGTCTCAGGAGCGCTCGGGGAAGGGCTCGGGAGGCCATCGGGGAAAGCCACCGAAAGCGCCGGGGAGGCTCGCAAGGATCTACAGGGAGGGCACAAGAGAGCTTCAAGAAAATTTGAAATTCTGTAAAATCTTTAGAGAAACCGCTGTTGGGTCGGCCATCACCTCCGGGCGCGCCTTGATGGTGCGATCCAGTCGCATCACCGCCAACGGGAGGGTTTGTTCGCCATGTCCAATTCTGTTCGCCCAGAGGGTCTGTGGAGGCCTTCGGGCGAACAGAACGGGACAGGGCAAGGAATGGGGAAGACTTGTCCGAATCTCCTGGGGCCCCCAGGTGCTCGTCCGAAAAAAGCGGAGAGGTCCCAGGGTCATATCACTTGGCTGCTGTCCCAGGGGTCCGGTCTGCTTGGCCCGAAGAGTTCGCCAAGGCCCCTGGGGGAACAGAATGGCACAGCATATCGGGCAAAGGGAGGCGGTAGCTGGCCTGTCAGACCCGGCGTTCGTCTTCTGCCCAAGCGGCGCGGGGCCCACGGGCCCCAGGGTTGGCGGCCCGCTGGGTTTCCTCTTGTTCGCCCACAGGGTTGGAGGAGGCCTCCAGGCGAACAGAATGGGGCAGGACAATGAATGTGGGAGACTTGTCGCAAGCTCCCAGCCCCCCCAAGTGTGCGCCCGAAGGGTGTGGGGCCGCGTTGGCTCCCTCAAAGGGCCGTCTTGGAGCCGTCCAGGCCCGTCTTGAGGGCGCCGTTTGCCGTGATGGGGCCGTCTTGGTTCGTCGTGGGCCCCTCATGGGCCGTCCGTAGGCCGTCCTGGGCCCATCGGGGTCCTCGTGGGGCTGTCTTGGAGCCGTCTGGGACCGTGAGGGGGCCGCCTTGGAGTCGTCTTGGGCCCCTCCTGTGCGCCTCCTTGGGCCGTCCTGGGCCCAGCAGGGGCCGTGTTGGCACCCTCTTGGGGCTGTCTTGGAGCCGTCTTGAGCCGTCGCAGCGCGCCTTGGGTTGTGCTGGGTCCGTCTTGGCCCGTCTTGGGGCCTTCCTGGGCGTTTCCTCGGACCCTCCTGGGACTTTCTGGGGCCTCTTGGTGCATCGGACCGCCGAAACGGCGGGAAACGCAAAGGGTGTAACAGTAAACAATGGAAAATTAACGATTTTTGCCAGCTGGGGCTCTCTTGCCATCTTGGCCCGTCTTGAGGCCCCGACCGGGCGCGTCCTTGGGCCGTCCTGGGCGCACCCTCCTGGGACCGTCTTGGAATCGTCTTGGGCCGTCTTGAGCGCGCCTTGGGCCGTCCTGGGCCCGTCTGGGGCCGTGTTGGCACCCTCGCGGCGAGGAAGCTCGGAGGCGGGCTCGAGGCCTCTTTATGGCCAGTTTGGAAGCTGTTGGGGCCTCTGTTGGGGCCTCGTCTGGGCTCCTTGGGAGCCTCCTGGGGCCTCTTTGGGGGATTCTTGGCGGCCCCTTGGGGCCTCTTGGGGGCCTGTTTGGGCCTCCTGGCGCCCTCTTGGGGCGGAATGCTCGGATTTTCGGTCCGTGGTCCCCCTCTTGGCCCCCCTCTTGGGCCTGTCTTCGGGCACTCGTGGGCCGTCTTGAGCCTCTCTTGGGTCGTCTTGGGGCCCTCTTGGGCTGTCTTGGGGCGCTCTTGGAAACCTCTTGGGCCGTTCTGGGGCGCTCTTGGAGGCCTCTTGGGCCGTCTTCGAGCGTCGGAAAGCGGAAAAAGCGAGAAGGCCAAAATCCTTCCAAAACCGTCGTAAAGCGGATGATTTTGAGGCCCCAAACCGTCCAAAACCTCCTGAGGCGGTCCCCTCGTCCGCCCCCGTGGCACCTCTTGGGGACCTCTTTTGGGCTCCTGGGGGCCTCTTGGGCCTCTCTGGGCTCGTCTATCGCGCCCCGTGGGCTGTCTTGGGGCCCCCGAGGGCCTTCTTGGGCGGTCCTCGGGCCGTCTTGGAGCCATCTTGGGCCGCTCTTCGGGCCATCTTGGGGTCCCGTTGGCCTGTCTTGGGCGCCTCTGGGGCCGTCCTGGGACCGCCTTGGACCGTCTTGGGGCCCTCTTGGACCGTCTTGGGGTCCTCTTGGGGACCTCGTGGACCGTCTTGGAGCGGTCTTGGATGCCTCTCGGGGGGGTTCGGAGCGTCGGGAAGCCGGGAAAGCGAGGAAGCAAAAAACCTAGAAAAAAACTAATGAAAATCAACGATTCTGGCCTCTCGGGGCTCTCCTGGGAGGCCTCTTGCGAGGCCTGTTGGGCCGTCTTGGGGAGCTCTTGGGCCGTCTTGGGCCAATCTCGGGCGTCTTGGCCGAATCATTGCGCGTCTCGGGGCCCTCTTGGGCCGCCTTCGGGGCATCTTGAGCGGGTCGGAGCCGTCTTTGAGCGGCTCGGAGCCGTCTTTGGGCCGTCGGGGCGGCCTCCGGAGCGTCTCGGAGCCATTTCTAGTCATTTGGCTGGATTTCCTTCCGGCACGCGGTTCCTCCGGCCATATAGTATAGACTAGTGTGGACCCGACGAGCTTCCACGAGCGTGTAGAGAGCGTTCATGCTGGGGGCCTGCGCAAGGCCAGGCGAGATCTTCGTCGTCGTCGTCGTCGTCGTCGTCGCCGTCGTCGTCGTCGTCGTCGTCGTCGTCGCCGTCGTCGTCGTCGCCGCTGCCGCCGCCGTCTGAGGAGGCTGCTGAAAGGGCCCCAGGTCCCCCCAGGTCCCGGGGCGCGAGAACGATCCCCGGTGCGCGGGCCCTGGCGGTGCCCTGGGGGCTGATTCCCGGAGGCCGAGGTCCAGGAGGACGCGCTTTGGTCGGTGTGATCCGCGGCATTCCCCGCAGGGGCCTACGGGTAGTTTTTCTGTAAAAACCGGCGTGGAGATCCCTCTGGCGGCGGTTGTGGCGCGACTGGAGGGGGGGGGGCCTGGGCCCCGAGCCCGAGCCCAAGCCCGAGCCCGAGCTTCGAGCCCGAGCCCGAGCCCGAGCCGAAGGCCAGGTCGAGCCCGAGCCCGAGCCCGAGCCCGAGCCCAGGCCCCAGCCCAGGCCCAAGCACGAGCCGGAGCTCGAGCCCAAGCACGAGCCGGAGCTCTTGGGAACCTCTTGGGGGGTCTTGTCGGGGCTCTTTTGGGCCCTCTTAAAGCGCTCTGGGGCCGCCCTGCGCCGTCTCCTGTGGCCCTCCTGGGGCTCTCTTGGGAGCCTCTTGGAGGGTCCTGTCCAGGCTTTTTTGGGCCCTCTTGAGGCGCTCTGGGGCCGCTCTGGGGCCGTCTTGGGGGGCACGGGCCGCATTGGGGCGCTCTGGGGGTACTTGGAGGCCCTCATGGGCGCCTCCCGTGGCCCTCTCGGGGCTCTCTTGGGAGCTTCTGGGGGCCTTCTTGGGTCCCTCGCGAGCCGTCTTGGGGCCCTGAGGGGCCGTTTTGGTCTCGACTGGGGCTCTCTGGGGGGCCTCTGGGGCCGTGTTGGGGCGGTCTTGGAAGCGTCTTCGACCGTCTTGGACGCCGTGCAGACCAGAAGAGCGAGTTCTCCAAAAATGTACGTTTTACGAAGGGAATGGGACGATTTTTGCGTCGTGAGGGCCCGCTCGGAGGTCTCTCGGGGCAGCTCGGGGGCGTCTTGAGCCGTCCTGAGGCCGTCTTGGGGGCGTCTGGAGCGGATCTTCGGCAGTCACGGAGCGTCCGCTGCGCGATCGGAGCCGCTCCAGATCGGAGCCGCTCCAGAGGCTCCGAGGCGACCCCGACGGCCACCCCGAAGCGGCCGGGGGGGGGCGGCTCGCTGCCACTGCGCTGGGCACCGCACGCGCGGACCCGGCTATTGTAGGAGAGACTAGGGCTGACCCGTGGACTACCGTCCACGAATGCCAGAGGAGTGAGCGTGCGCTCGTTGCTGCTTATTGCTTCAGGGTGCGCCATTTGCTTGATGATCCTGACGGCGCCTGGAGCAGCGCTAGCAGCAGCAGCAGCAGCAGCAGCAGCAGCAGCAGCAAGAGCAGCAGCAGATCCAGCACCATCGGCAGTAGCAGCAGCAGCAGCTGCAGCAGCAGCTCCAGCAACAACAGAAGCAACGCGGTCCTCCAGGGGCCTCACGGGGGCCTTCTCGTCCTCGTCGTCCTCGTCCTCCTCGTCCTCGTCCTCGTCCTCGTCGTCGTCCTCGTCCTTGTCGTCGTCGTCGTCGTCGTCGTCGTCGTCGTCGTCGTCGTCGTCGTCGTCGTGGTCGTCGTCGTCGTCGTCGTCGGCGTCGTCGCCGCTGTCGTCGTCGTCGTCGTCGCCGCTGTCGTCGTCGTCGTCGTCGTCGTCGTCGTCGTCGCTGTCGTCGTCGTCGTCGTCGTCGTCGTCGTCGCCGTCGTCGTCGTCGTCGTCGTCGTCGTCGTCGTCGTCGTCGTCGTCGTCGTCGTCGTCGTCGTCGTCGTCGTCGTCGTCGTTGCCGTCCTCATCGTCCTCATGCTCCTCCTCCCCTCCTCTCGCCCTCCTCCTCCGTCTTATCCCCTTCCTCCTGTCCAGCCTGCTGCTTGTCGTGCCGGCAGTGCAGCGTGCTGTAGCAGGCTGTTCCCAGCGGAGCCATCGGGGAAGCGGCGGGGGGGCCCTCCGATACCCGGGAGGTGGTCCTCGTGGGGCTCCTGTGGGAGCCTCAGGAGAGCCTCTGGGAGCCTCTGGAGAGCCCTTGTGAGCGCCTCTGAAGCCTTCTGGGAGCCTCTGGAGAGCGCCCAGGGGCCTCTTGGGAGCGCCTCCGGGGCCTTCTGGGGGCCTCTCGGGGGCGTCTTGGAGCCATGCTGGCCGTGGCGGGGCCCGGAGAGGGGGGAAACGCTCCGAACTGGACCCGCTTGGGCGTCCCTTGTGGCCGTCCGGGGGGATTCTTGGGCCGTCTTGGGGGCCCCAGGAGCTCGATCGGGGGCCTCTGGGGCCGTCTTGGGAACTCTCGTGGAGGCCCCCCGGGCAGCATGGAAACGTCAAAAACCCTCGAGAATATCGATAGTTTTGCAGCCTCGGGGCCCTCGTGGGGGTCCCCTGGGAGCTCCGTGGAAGTTCGAGGGGGCCCTCCGAGCCCGTCCTGGGGCCCTCTCGGGCTCGCTGGGGAGCTTCCGGGAGACTCTCGAGGCCTCCGCGTCGGGGCCCTCATGGGCCGTCCCAAGGCTGTCCTGGGCCGGGACGGCGTCACCCCACGGGCGGGGCCCCCGAAGCGCCGCCGCGGGTGACCATCGCTCGCCCTTCTCGCACTCGCAATGCCCAGTATTGCAGTATAGACTGGGGCGAACCCGTGGACTTCGCCCACGACCTTCAGGTCCCCCTGGTGCGCCTCCACGGCGCGGCTCCGTGCCACACGCGCATACCTTCGCGCACTCGCACCCGCACCCACGGAGAAGGGCAGCGCTCTGAGTGCTGCCAGGATCCGTGGGCGGGGTATGCCCGGAAAGCTGTAGCAAGTTCTTCCCAGTTGCCTGGGTGAAGCGTGACGGTGGACGCACGCTCGCAGGCCCGAGATGGCTCATGGCACCCTTCGCTTTTGACAGCCCCTGTGTGAAGGGCTGGTCACGCACCGCTCGCTCTTGGGAGCTGTGCCTGGGAGAGCTCTCTACGCTGCGGCTCGCTCTTGGGAGCCTTGGTGAGAAGAGCTTTGTACTTCACCGATCGCTCTTTTAATGGGCGTCTCTGGGCCTGCTTGGTGGTCCTTGTGGGGGACTTTTTCGGAGCATTCTGAAGCTTTTTGGGGCTGCTCTGGGAGCGTTTTGGGACGTCTTGGGGCCATTTCGGGCCGTCACGGGGCGTCCGGGAGGCCTTGGACCGTCTTGGAGCTCTCTTGAGGCTGCCCGAGGCCGGCTTGGGAGCCTCTTGGGGCCCCCTCGGAGCTTTCTTTGGGCCGTCTTGGGGTTCTGTGAAGCCGTTTCACGGCTCGCTGGCGTCGTCTTGGGGCTTTTGTAGGCCGTCTTGGAGCCCTCTTAGGGGCCGCTAGCGCCTTCTTGGGGCGATTTGGGAGGCCTCTTGGCATGTCCTGGGCGGCTGAGGAGCACACAAGGCGGGCATGCTGAAAATATACGTTTTCCCATTGGAATTGGACGATTTGTGCCTCTTTGGCGTGCGCTCGGGGCCCTCTTGGGGCGTCTTTGCGGCCTCTTGGATCGTCGTGGAGCCCCCCCCCGGAAGGCCTCGGGCCCTCGTGGGCCGTCTCGGGACCCACTGAGGCCGTCTTGGAGCGCTCTTGGACGGCCTAGGAACCCCTCTGGAGCGCCTCTGTTACCGGCCTGAGCGATTCGGCCCCGTGGTGGCGCCGTCAAGGGTCGATTTTGCGCACTTGAGGCCCTGGGCTTCTCGCACGCGGCCATGTAAGAGAGATTTCGCACGCGCTTCCACCAGCCATGTAGGAAAGACTAGGGCTGGCCAGTGGACCCTGTCCACGACATCTTTCAGGAATGGTTCTGAGAGGAGCGGCGGAGCTTATGCCGAAAAGCTATAAGCACGGCGGCGGCCGGGGCGGCGGCAGCGAGGCCGCGCCTTCGCGCCCGAGCTCTTACATCGCTCAAGCAGCTTGGCCCTGGCGCGCGGCTCGTTCGCCCCCCTCATATTGGGGGCAGCTTTGAACCCTCTCGGGGATGTGCGTCACAGTCGAGGCCCATCCGGCGCGTCTCAGTAGCGCCCAAGAAAGGGTTCGGGAGACCCTCGGGGAAAGCAACCGGGGGCGCCAGGGAGCCTCGCGAGGATCTCCAGGGAGGGCCCGAGAGAGCAAGAGGATGTGAAATTCGATAAGATCTCAATTGAAACCGTTTTTGGGTCGGACGTGTTCCGCTGCGTTGGGGAGGCCGTTTTGTCGGAGTTCTGTTGAAGGCGAAGCTGTCTCGGGCGTGTCAGGAGCGCCGGATTCCCGCCTGATACTTCCTCCATATTCAAGCCTTAGGAGCCCAAGAATGACGACAGTCACAGGTTTGACGGTGACCCGCTCGGTTTTCAAAACATTGCATGCTGACCCCATACGGAGGGGGCTCCCGCCTGAGAGTTTCCCGCAAAGCACTCGCAGGCGAGGTTCCCGCCGGATACTTCCCCCGTATCCAGGCATCGGGAGCCAAAAATTGACATTCACAAATTTGAAAATGACGCGCTGGGATTAAAAGCATGAAGTGCGGGCCCCATTGGGAAGGGTGCTCCCGCCTGAAACTTCCTAGAAATTCGCTCACAGACGAGGCTCCCGCCTGAAACTTCCTCCATATTTAAATATGATGAGCCCAAAAATGCCGATGAACCCAAAAATGCCGCGCGGGTCCCAGAGGGGGGGTCCCGCCTGAGGTTTCCTCGCAACCCACTCACACACGAAGCTCCTGTGTGAAAACATGGCGTGGTGATAGTTACGACGACCGGCGGCAATGATGTGATGATGGTAGTGATGACTGACGATGATGACGATGGTGATGGCGAGTGTGAAAACAGGCGAGTAACGATGATGGTGATGATGATATCGACGATGATAAAAGCAAGCGCGCGTGTGTAGATGCTAGTGATGGCAGTGTGCGATGGTGCGATGTTCATGGTGATGAGGAGCCTGATGGTGGTGAATATGATGTGACTGTGATGATGATGGTGATATCGTTGCGTTGCGCTGGTAATGCCGACGATGGTGATGGTGAGGAAGAAAGGGGAGGACGAGCACGAGGAGTAGGAAGAGGAGGAGAAGGAGGAGGGGAAGGAGATCCTGCGCGGGGTCGTGCAAACAAAACAAGAAACCCACTTTGGATGAAGGGAACAAAACGGTAACCGAACAGCAAGTCCAATGCGGAAGCGGTTTCGGCTAAACTTCCAAACCAACAAACAAACAAGCAAAAAACATGCGACGTAACCTAACCACCGGCACCAAGGGATGATGACAGTTGTGCCAACAATAGAGCGACAGCAACAGTGCAAGAGACTGTGCACGGCGGATATCTACACCGTGCGAAGTGTGCATGGACGATTCGCAGACCAGAGGTACAAAAAGCCAGGAGGCATTCTACCGGGAAGGAGAAGCAAAATGAGGACATCGGGGCGGAAACACAATCACATCGGCAGAAGCAGCGAGATGATGGAGCATGGGCAAAATAAGGCTACTTAAGCGGAGGCGCAACCAGACAATGAAGTGTCGCGTTGCTCCATGCCGACATGCTCAACACTTGCGCGACCAGCGCTCAGCGTTGCTGCAGCGCCTCAGAAAATTGAAACCTCCCGTTACCACAATAAGAAACGGCCTGGGCCTAGCTCGCCCGCCAGCCTCTCCACTTCCTCCCTGCACATCTTGGCGCGAGCACCAAAAGCGCGCAGGCGCGCCGCCAGCCCTCGAAAATGGCGACGGTTTCACACTTCGCAGCCCCCCCAGGGATGGCGAGATCTTTTTGCGACCTGGGTGGTACCCCACTGTGCTGACCCCCCCAGCAGCCCTCGAAAGTGGCGACAGTTCACACTTCGCGGCCCCCCCAGGGATAGCGAGGTTCCATTCAGGTCTGATTAGGACCCCACTGTGCTGACCCCCCCAGTAGCCCTCGAAAGTGGCGATAGTTTCACACTTCGCGGCCCCCCCAGGGATGGCGAGGTCCCGTTTGGGTATGCGTGGGACCCCACTGTGCTAGCCCGCCCACCCAGCAGCCCTCGAAAGTGGCGACAGTTTCACACTTCGCAGCTCCCCCAGGCATGGCGAGGTTCCGGTTGGGTCTGCGTGGGACCCCACTGAACTGGCCCCCCCAGCAGCCCTCGAAAGTGGCGACAGTTCACACTTCGCGGCCCCCCCAGGGATGGCGAGGACAAGTTTGGGTATGCGTGGGACCCCACTGTGCTGGCCCCCCCAGCAGCCTTCGAAAGTGGCGACGGTTTCACACTTCGCAGCCCCTCCAGGGATGGCGAGGTCCCGTTTGGGTCTGCGTGGGGCCCCACTGCGCGGTCTCTCCCAGCAGCTCTCGAAAGTGGCGACAATTTGACATTCCGAGGCCCCCAACAGGGATGTGAGAGGAGAGAGCCGAGAGGAAAGCAGGGGGAGGAGAAGAAGAATAAGGGAGTTGGCGACCCCACTGCTCTATCCAAAGCGAGAACCCAACCAAGGGAGGCCTGGGGGGGGAAAAGGAAAAAACTTTGTTTGTAAACAAAGAAAACTCTTGCAGTCCTCTTCGGGGGTTCCTGGAGGCTTCTCTGCGACATCTGGAGGCCCTCTTGGACAATTTGTAGCGTCTCTTGGGCCGTCTTGGGGGACTCTAGGGCCGCCTCAGGGGCCATGTTGGGGGTCTAGGGCAGTCTTTGAGCCCGCTTTGGATTCTCGTGGGCAGCTCTTGGGGCCCTGTTGGGGCCCTCTTGGGGCCCTCTTGGGCCCTCGGGGCTCCATTGGGCCGTCTTGAAACTCTCTTGGGCCGTCTTGGAGCGCTCTTGGGCCGTCCTGGGGCTCTCTGGATTCTTGGGCCGTGGGGCTGTTCTGGGCCCTATATGTGGCTGTTCTGGACCCGATATGGGGAGAACCTGACAATCACTCAAAAACCTAAGACAATATAATTAAGATGCTGAACTCGTCGGACCGTCATCGGGGTCCTCTTGGGCTGTCTTGGGAATCTCCTGGCTCATTTGGGGGCCGTCTTGGGCTGTTTTGGGGGCTCCCTCGGGGTCCTCTTGGCCATCCGGGCGCGCTCTCGAGCGGCTCTTAGCAGTCATGGACCGTCTTGGAGCCTGCTGGGGGGCCGTCCCGGGCCCTCCAGGGCTGCCCCGCGAGCCCCGACGACCGTCTGGGGCCGCCTTGGGAGCGCCAGGGGCCGCCCAGGGCCGAGTGTCCCCGGTGCCACTTCGCACGCGCTGATCCCGGTATTCTAAGACAGACGACGCTGGGCTCCAGCTTCGCCTGACACATCTCGCCCAGCAGCGCCAAAGCCCGCTGCCACTGCTCGCCCTTCCCGCACGCGCTGATCGCAGCGTTGCAGCTGACTAGTGTGGACCTGTGGACGAAAAAATCCACACGGGCTGGCAGCCGAGAATGTTTACATAGCATATGTCGTGACAGCAGGTGGTCTCACAGACTTGGCAACAGCACAGCTCGGGATCCTGGAGCGCTCTCGGGACCAGCTTGGGGCCCTGCTCGGGGCATCCGTCGGGCCCTCCTGGTCGTTCTCAGGACCCTCGTGGGCCCTCCTCGCGCGACCTTGGCGTCAATTTGACCCTCTGGGTGGCAACTTGGCCGTAGGGACAATACTCGGCGAACAAACAATGACATAAAGATAAAAATTCGGAGGTCCGCGCGGATTCCTCGGATCGGCGCTGGGGCCCCCCTTGGCGCGCTCCGCGCGCCATGGAGGAGTGTCCGGCGCCGATCCGAGAAATCCGCGCGGACCTCTGAGTTTTTGATGTTTACGCCATCGATTGTCCCCCTGGCTACGGGGAGCGCTCGGGGCCAAGTCGAGGCGGCCCTGGGCTGTCATGGAGCCACCTCGGGGCGGCTTGAAGGCCAGGCGGGGCTATCCAGGGCCAGCCTGGGAGCGTCGGGCGCCCTCTTCGCCCGTCTCCGAGGCGTCCTCGGCGCTGCCCGGAGCCTGTGGAGACCATCCGGAGACGCTCTTTGTGAGGCAGGACGGACAATCAGGAGGAGGAGGAGGAGGAGGAGGAGGAGGAGGAGGAGGAGGAGGAGGAGGGGGAGGAGGAGGAGGAGGAGGGGGAGGAGGAGGAGGAGGAGGAGGAGGAGGAGGAGGAGGAGGAGGAGGAGGAGGAGGAGGAGGAGGTTGCGAGCTTCGCGGAGCGCCTCCGCGGCTCCTCGTGGAGCCTCGTGGAGCTCCCTGGAGGCCATCCATATATGGGCCCCTCGGACGTCGGGCCGTCGTCCTGGAAGCCTGCCGGAAGCCTTCTCGGAGCCCCTGCGCCGAGCACCTGGATCCTATGAGGGCACCGCCACGCGTCGTCTCTCCGAGGTCTCTTCGGGGCCCACGAGACCTTCCCAGCGCACGATGTTCGTTTTGCCTTTGTTTCCCAGGGCAAAATGACACCACAGATGGGGAAAAAAACGCGTCTCCAATGCAACCTCTTTGTTGCACCATACCAAGCACTCCATGCCCCTGGACCCCTTTCAAAGCAGGGAGCAACAGAACGGGGCCCACGAGACCTTCAGGACCGTCTGCGGGCCATTCGGGCCGATCTGCCCAGTCGGGGCCAGAGGCACTGCTCGCGGAGCTCGCAGATGACGTTGGGCTTCAGCCTCGCCTCGCACATCTCGCCCAGCAGCGCCAGAGCCCACTGCCACTGCTGGCCCTTCTCGCACGCGCTGATCCCAGCGCTGTAGCTGACTAGGGCTGACCCGTGGACTTCGTCCACGTCATCTTGGGCCAGTCTTGGCCCGAAAAGGCCGTCTTGGGCCTGTCTTCGCTCGACATGGCGAGAAGGTGAAAATCTTTCAGAAACCATAGAAGAATCCATGATTTCGTTTGCCGCGGCTCGTCTGGAGCGTCTTCGAGCGGTCTTGGGCCGTCTCGGAGGCCCTCTTGGACCGCTTCCTTCTCTTCGTCCGCCTTCCGCTCTATCCCTGCCTAGACAGCCTTCGGAGCGTCACAGACGGCTATGGTGGGTCTGCGGTGTACGTCTCGCCGCTTGTCAATTTTGAAAGCACCTGGGGCCTTGAAAAAAATCGCCTGGAGGGCTCTGGTGATTTTTTTCCGGCTGCCTATTCGAAGCCTGATGGCGGGCGCTGCCGTCTCCTTGGGAACGGTTAGTGGGCCTCTCGGGGTTTCTTTTCGAGCTCCTGGGGGCCTGTTGGGGCCTCGTTGGCTGTCTTGCGGCCTTCTAGGGGCCACTTGGGACCCTCTTGGGCCGTCTTGCGGCCCCCCAGGGGCCTTTTCTCTTGAAGCTTTTTGGGCGCCTCTGGGGCCGTTCCCGGGCTGTCCCCCCGAGCCTCTTCCGGGGGACAGCCCAGGAAATCTATTGTGCTTGCGTGCTATGCGTGCGTGCTCCTGTGTGAGAGGTCGGAAGGGTGTCCCGACGTCACCGCTCGCTCTTGGGAGCTGTGCCTGGGAGAGCTCTCTACGCTGAGTCTCGCTCTTGGGAGCCTTGGTGAGAAGAGCTTTGTACTTCACCGATCGCTCTTTTGGTGGGCGTCTCTGGGCCTGCTTGGTGGTCCTTGTGGGGGTCTTTTTCGGGCCATTCTGATGCTTTTTGGGGCTGCTCTAGGAGCGTTTTGGAACGTTTTGGAACCTTTGGGGGCCGTCACGGGGCTTCCGGTAGGCCTTGGACCGTCTTGGATCTCTCTTGAGGCTGCCTGAGGCCGTCTAGGGAGCCTCTTGGGGCCACCTCGGAGCTCTCTTGGGACCGTTTTGGGGTTCTGTGAGGCCGTTTCACGGCTCGCTGGCGTCGTCTTGGGGCTCTTGTGGGCCGTCTTGGAGCCCCCTTAGGGGCCGCTGGCGTCTTCTTGGGGCGACTTGGGAGGCCTCTTGGCGTGTCCTGGGCCGCTGAGGAGCACACAAGGCGGGCATGCTGAAAATATACGTTTTCCCATAGGAATTTGACGATTTCTGCCTCTTTGGCGTGCGCTCGGGGCCATCCTGGGGCGTCGTTGCGGCCTCTTGAATCGTCGTGGAGCCCACCCCCGGAAGGCTTCGGGCCCTCGTGGGCCGTCTCGGGACCCACCGAGGCCGTCTTGGAGCGCTCTTGGACGGTCTGGGACCCCTCTGGAGCGCCTCTGGGACAGGCCTGAGCGAGTCGGCCCCGTGGTGGCGCCGAGGGGCGATTTTGTGCACACGAGGCCCTGTGAACCATTCTCGCACGCAGATCCGCTGGCCAGGTAGGAGAGACTGGCGTGCACCCGTGGAAAATCCACGCTAGCAGGCCGAGGTGTCGGTCCCGGACGCGCACCACGTGTCGCCGACGCCTGCGGGTTTGCTCGGGGGGTCGCTGCAGGCTCGGGGCTCCGGGGCCGGTGGCTGTCTTCGAGGGTCTCGTGAGGTCCTTGGCTACCTCGGAGTGGTCCTTGGAGGGTTCTGGTGGCAACGAAGTCTTCCCGCAGTCCAGCCCCGCTGCAGCCTCTTGCAGGAGGAGGCAGAGGAGGAGGAGGATCAGGAGGAGGAGGAGGAGGAGGAGGGGGAGGAGGAGGAGGAGGAGGAGGAGGAGGAGGAGGAGGAGGAGGAGGAGGAGAGGGAGGAGGAGGAGGAGGGGGAGGAGGAGGAGGAGGAGGAGGAGGAGGAGGAGGAGGAGGAGGAGGAGGAGGGCGGTACTAGAGATGGGGGGAGTGCAGACTCTCGGAGGAGGAAGCCGAGGCAGAGAAGACAGGCGAAGGTCCCCCTTGTCACCCCTAGTCGGAAGTGGGGGGGGAGGAGGAAGAGAGCAGTCCAGAGAGAGGGCGGTGCAGTCTCGCAGGCGAAAGGTGCTGGGGTGTGCGGGGGGGCAGAAGAGGAGGGAATGAGGCGCATGAGAGCGAGCAGGAGGCCGAGGAGGCAAAGAGTAGCTCTGGAGCGAGGGCGAGCCAAGGGTGCGGGTGCTGCTGCAGGGGCTCCGAGGTGTATACATTTCCCCTTTGCCACCCCCAAATCGGCTGTGTGGAGACCCCAGAGTGGCTGGAGCTTGGAGGAAGGGGATCCAAGGAGAAGGATCAGGATGAGGAGGAGGAAGGAGAATGAGTGAGAGAACAGAGCTGAGCGGGGAGAGGAGGCTCGTTGGCCATTGCTATGGGTAAGAGGCGTTGTTGAAGGCTGCCCGGGAAGCACAAGGCCAGGAGGCTCTCTTGGGAGCTCCGTCGAAATTATCGGAGTATTTTGGGAGGGTCTGCGGCGCCTCGGAGTGGTCCGGGGCGTTGTTCGGGGTCCGCGGCTTTCTTTGGGGCTTCTGGTCAGAGACGGCGAAGGGGTGCTGTAGCTGATGGCGCTCTGCTTAAATCTCCTTGGCAAGTGTCGGAGTCTCTTGGGATACTCTGGGGCATCGGAGTGGTCCTGGGAAGGAGTGATCCAGGGAAGGTACTTGGCCCATTGGGAGCTGCGGGAGGCTCGTCGTCTGGACTATCTTCGGACCCACTTGGAGGCCTCTTCGGGGTCTTCCTGGAGCCTCCTGGGCGTTTCTGGGGACATTTGGGAGCGCTCGTGGGCCGTCGTGGGCCCTTGTAGTGACGTCCTGGGACAATCTGGGGGGCTGTTGATGTTGGGAGTCTTGGGACGTCTGGGGGCTATGTTGGATGGATCGGACCGTTTGGGAATCCGCTTTGAGCCCTCTTCGGCAGCTCTTCGGGCCTTCTTGGGCCACTGAGGGGATCTCCTGAGCCGTCTCGGGGGTCTCTCCGGCTGATCTGGGGCGATGTTGGCGGTCTCGGGCCGTCTTGGAGCCCGTTTGGGGACCTGTTTGGCAGCTCCTGGGGCCCTCTTGGGGCTGTCTTGGGGGGCACCTGGGGCTCTATGAGGCTGTCTTGGGCTTCTCTTGGGCTGTCTTCGGGCCCTCTGGGCCCGTCTTGAGGCACTTGGCGGGGCCTCCTGGACCGTCTTGGGGCGATCTGGGATGGCCCTGGAGCCGTCTGGGGCCGTGCTTGGGCCGATACGGCGAAAGCATGGGAAACCCTCAAGATCAAAGGAAGATCGATGAATCTGTCCTCGGAGGACCGTCATCGGGATCCGGTTCGGCCGTTTTGGAAGGCACCTGGCCCGTCGTGGGGCCGTCTTGGGCTGTCATGGGGCTCCGTTCGGGTTCTCTTGGGTCAACCTCGCGCGCTCCAGCGTCTCAAAGCTGTCTCGGGGATGTCAGAGGCCATCTTGTGGCCACCTTGGGGCCCTCTGGAGCCGTCGGAGAGCGCCTGGACGCCTTCGGGCGCCCGGGGTCAGGTCGCAAGCTTTTCGCCCATCACGCACGCGCAACGACCAGAATTGTAGTACAGATGACGCTGGGCTCCAGCTTCACCTCCCACATCTCGCTCAGCAGCGCCAGCGCCCGCTGCCACTGCTCGCCCTTCTCGCACGCGCTGATCCCAGCGCTGTAGTTGACTAGAGCTGACCCGTGGAATACCGCCCACGAGTGCCAGCGATGAGAGCGCGGTTGCTGCTGTTCAATGCTCCAGGGTGCGAGGTTTGCTTGATGATCTTGACGGCGTCGAGGTCAGCGCTAGCAGTATCAGCGGCAGCAGAATTTGGGACATGAGCAGTAGCAACAGCAGCAGCTCAACCTCCTCCTCCTCCTCCTCCTCCTCCTCCTCCTCCTCCTCCTCCTCCTCCTCCTCCTCCTCCTCCTCCTCTTGCTCCTCCTCGTCTTCCTCGTCGTGCTGGCTTCAGCATCCTCCTCCTCCTCCCCCTGATCATCATCGTCATCATCAGCATCATCACCACCATCATCATCATCATGATTATCAGCAGCATCAGCATCATCATAATCTTCATCAGCATCACCATCATCATCCTCGTGCTTGCCTCATCCTCCTCATTATCCCCCTCCTCCTCCTCCTCCTCCTCCTCCTCCTCCTCCTCCTCCTCCTCCTCCTGCTCTTCCTCTTCCTCCTTGTGCTTGCCTCCTCCTCCTCCTCCTCCTTCTTCTCATTCTCCTCCTCATCCTGCCCCTCCTCCCTCCTCCTCCTCCCTCCTCCTCCTCCTCCTCCTCCTCCTCCTCCTCATCCTCCTCCTCCTCCTCCTCCTCCTCCTCCTCCTCCTCCTCCTCCTCCTCCTCCTCCTCCTCCTCCTCCTCCTCCTCCTCCTCCTCCTCCTCCTCCTCCTCCTCCTACTCATCCTCCTTCTCCTTGGACGGCAGTTTCAGAAAGGTCGCCAGATTGCACGGGCCCGTCCCCACGCTTTTCCAAACAGGCCTCGTGGGGCCGTCATCAGTGACCTCGTGGGCCCTCCTCCTCCTCCTCCTCCTCCTCCTCCTCCTCCTCCTCCTCCTCCTCCTCCTCCTCCGGGCCTCCTGGCAAGTCATCGGGCCCTCTTGGGCAGCCAGGGGACTCGCTGCATGGCCTCTTGGGGCCGTCCTGCCGCCCTCTCGAGAGCGTCAAGAGCTGTCCTGAGGCCGTCTGGGGCCAGCTTTGGGGCCATCGGGGGGACCTCGGTGCCGGCAAGGAGGAGGAGGAGGAGGAGGAAGAGGAGGAGGAGAAGGAGGAGGAGGAGGAGAAAGAGGATCAGGAGCAGAAGCAGGAGCAGGAGCAGGAGTAGTTGGACGGGGAGGAGGGGCAGGAGCAGGAGCAGGAGCAGGAGCATGAGCACACCCGGTGGAGGCGCGGGAGGATCTCGGGCTGGCATCGCCCAGAAAACTATAGCACCGATGGTGTTGGGCTCCAGGTTCACCTTCGAGATCTCGCTCAACAGCGCCAGCGCCCGCTGCCACTGCTCGCCCTTCGCGCACGCGCTGATCCCAGCGCTGTAGCAGAAACTGGGGCTGACCCGCGGCCGTCCGGCCGCGAAATCTGCACGAACTGGCAAAGATTATGGACATGCTGCCGAAAGGCTGAAATTTTCCTCCTCCTCCTCCTCCTCCTCCTCCTCCTCCTCCTCCTCCTCCTCCTCCTCCTCCTCCTCCTCACGCGGGAATCGACCCTCGCACCCGGCGCATGCTACTGCGTGCTGCTGCTTGCTGCCGATGTTGCCTGCTGTTGGTAATGCTTGTCGCTGCTGCGTGTCCTTGTTGCTCGTGGCTGCGGGGTGCTGCTGATAGCCACGTCGGCTTGGTGCAGGTGCTGTGCCTGCAGGGTTGCTGTGCTGCTGCAGGGTGCTGCTGACCGCTACCTGTTGCTGCTGGTGCTGCTGCCTGCTGTTGCTGTGTGCTGCCGCTGCCGCTTGCCTGCTTCGTGTTTCGTGCTGCTGCCGTTCGGGTAATGGGCGAGTTTAGGACCGCTCCAACATGATCTTGAGCCACTGTGATGCCGTATTAGGGCCAAGGCTGGAAATGAAGAAGCAACAGTGGGCCTTATGCTTCGACGATGTTCCATGGTGGCTGTCGCCGCTCGAAGAGGTCGGGGGATGTGCGCGGGCTGCGTGGGCTCGGGAGAAGACTGAAGGCACTGCGGAGCATGCCCCCAATGCCTGGCCTGTCTGGAGCACTCTCAGGGAGAATTCCCAGACGAGTCGCCCATTCGGACGGGAGCCTTGCAAAGAAGGGAAGAAACTCAAAGGCGCATGAGCGCCTTACTTTCCTGGGTGACCAGCGCGGTCCCAGATCTCTCTCAGGGAGGGACCTTCCATCGGAAGACTTTTGGAGACGGTTTGGGGAGTGTCTTGGGGCCTCTCGAGGGTCTCTTGGGACCTGATTTGGGCCTCTTGGGACGCCTTCTGGGGCGTCCGGGGGGCCTCTTGGGGGCAAGCTGGCGGTTTCTGGGATCATCCTGGAGCGGAGGGCGCGAAAGGTCAGTTCGAGTTCCCCCTCGTGGGGCCCTATTGGGGCGTCTTGGGGGCCTCTTAGGCGGTCTGGGAGCTCTCTTGGGCCTCTTGGGCCACCTTGGCGCGATCTTGGGAGCCCTGGGGCTGGCTTGGAGCGTCGAGACTCCGAAAAGGAGGGGAAAAATAAATAACACATGGGCATATTTGTTTCCAGGGTGGCCAGCGCGGTCCCAGGGCTCTCTGATAGAGCTTCCCTCGGAAGCTTCTTGCAGCGGTTTGGGGAGTGTCTTGCGGACTCTCGAGGGTCTCTTGGGGACCTGATTTGGGCCTCTTGGGACGCGCTCTCGGGCGTCTGGGGAAGCCTCTTGAGGGCCAGCTGGCGGTTTCTGGGATCATCCTGGAGCGGAGGGCGCGAAAGGTCAATTCGAGTTCCCCCTCGTGGGGCCCTTTTGAGGTCGTCTTGGGCTGTCTTGGGGGCCCCTTGGGCCGTCTTGGCGCCCCCTTGGGTTGTCTGGGAGCTCTCTTGGGGGCCTCTTGGCCGTCTCGGGGCCCTCTTGAGCTGCCTGGGAACTCTCGGGGGGGGCTCTTGGGAGCCCTGGGGCTGGCTTGGAGCGAGGAGACCACGAAAAGGCGAGAACGCTGAAACCCTTCAAAAACCATTGGGAAATCAATGCCTTTGGCTTCTCGGGGCCCGTCCTGAGGGCCTCTCTTGGGGCCCTCTTGGGGTCGTCTTCCGGCACCGTGGCGCCTTCTGGGCCACTTTGGGAGTCAGTGGCCTCTCTCGGGCCTTTCTGGGAGGGGCTCGTGGCGTCTTGACGCCTTTGGGCGCCCAGGACGGCGCCGTCCTCTTGAGCAGAGCCGCCGAGGCAGCGCGGCCCAGGGCCGGGGCCGAGGGAGACACTCTGCCCTTCTCGCACGCGGACTGCTGGGCATTGTACTACGGATGGTGCTGGACTCCACCTTCGCCTCACACATCTCGCCGAGCAGCGCCAGAGCCCGCTGCCACTGCACGCCCCTCCCGCACGCGCTGATCCCAGAGGTGTAGCTGACTAGGGGTGGCCTGTGGACGTACGTCCACGACGGCTTGGATGGATATGGTCAAGGGCTGCCTGACCGTTGGAAAAACAGGAGTGAAGCCTGCTGCAGCCAAGTACTGCTTAAGAGGGGCTCGAATACGGAATACGGAGCTGTCGTGGACTTACGTCCACGACAGCCTGCCGCGTGCAAAAAGAATGATCGCCTGCCTGCTTGCCTGCTGTCCTGCGCGCATGGCTGCTGGCCTGCAGGCCAAATTTCTCCCGACGTTCCTGCGAGCCTGCCGGCAGGCCTGGGGAACGGCACTGGCTCTCCGCCGCGCGCGGCGGCGGCGGGGATGGCCGCTTGCCTGCCGCGGGTAGTGCTGCGGCTGCCGGATGTCTGCTGCCAGCTGCTCGTCGATGCCGCTGCTGGCGTGTGTGTGCTGCAGGATCTGGAGGCCGTGCTTAGGGGACTCGGTGTCCGCACAAGGGAGCGCCCTGGGGGCCTCTCGGGCCGTCCTGGGCCGTCTCGGAGCTCCCTGGCGGCCTGTTGGGCCGTCGTGGCGGCGTGTCGGGCCGTCCCAGAGCTCTCCGAAGACGTCTTCGGCATGCTGGTAGCCCTCTGGGGCCGTCCGGGAACTCTCGTGAGGCAACCGAAGACGGCCCCAAGGGTCCGAGGACATACCCGAAGATAGCCCAGGAGGCCACGAGAGGGCCCGAAGAGGGCCCCAGGGCAGCCCGCAAGGAGCCCAAAAGGCTCCTCCGAAGCCGTCCTGGAGCAGTCTCGCGGCGAGGAGGAGGAGGAGGAGGAGGAGGAGGAGGAGGAGGAGGAGGAGGAGGAGGCGGAGGAGGCGGAGGAGGCGGAGGAGGCGGAGGAGGCGGAGGAGGCGGAGGAGGAGGAGGAGGGAGGAGGAGGGAGGAGGAGGAGAAGGAGGAGGAAGAGGAGGAGGAGGAGCCTGAAAAGCAAACCACATTCGGAAATGAAGGGGTGACGACGTCGGGCTCCAACTTCGCCTCACACATTTTCCTGAGCAGCGCCACAGCCCGCTGCCACTGCTGGCCTTTCCCACACGCGCCGATCCCAGCGTTGTAGAGAATATTCCGAAGGCGACTTGGCTGCTAATGGAAGCTCCTTGCACACGCACTGACCCCTGGTATTGCAGTACAGACAAGGACTGACCGGTGGACTACGTCCACAAATTCTGTACGAACTGGCATGTGCTGGCGGACATGTTACCAACCAGTTTGAAAGTTGAACGTAGGCTCGAAGTTCAGCGCCTGCCACTGTGCGATGCTGCGTCCTTCCGCTGTTGCATGCTGTTGGTACTGCTCACTGCTGCAGCGTGCCGGTGCAGCTTGTTGCTGCAGATTGCTGCCCATGGCCAGCTCGGCTTGCTGCGTGCCGATGCACGCTGCCTGCTGCTGCCTGCTGCTGCCTGCTGCTGCCTGCTTCTGCCTGCTGTGTGGTGCCCCTGCTGCTGCCTCCTTCTGGCGGCGTGCTGCTGCAGCTCGGTGATGCCGCAGGGTGCTGCCTCTCGCGACTTCGGCCTGCTCACGCCACCTGCTGCTCGGGAGGGGAGCAGGAAGCGAGGAGATCCGGGAGGGAGGGGGGGGCGAGGAGCGATCAGCGAAGAGGGGAGAAGGCGGAGCGGCGGCCGAGGAGGGGGCGGGGAGGGGGGAGAGCCGAGGCGGGAGGGGGGGGGCGGGAGAGCGGGAGGAGCCTGGAGAGAGGAGCCCAGGGAGAAGAGGAGCGAGAAGACAGGAGCTGTGAGCAAGCGGAGACGGGCGACGAGAGCGGAAGGGTGGGCGAGGAGCAAGGAGCGGGAAGCAAGGAGCGAGGAGGGAGGAGAGATGCCTGGGGAGAAGCCAGAGCACTGGTAGCCAAGATGGAGGAGCGAGGAGCCAGGACACGGGAACGAGGAGCAAGGAGGAGGGAAAGGAGAGGAGCAAGGAGCGAGGAGAAAGGGGCTAGGAGTGAGGAGCAACGGGCGAGGAGTGAGGACCGTGCAGCGAGGAGCAAGGATCGAAAAGCGAGGAGGGAGGCGTGAGGAGCGTTCACCATACGAATCTCCGCTCCGAATGGCCTCTACGTGCGTGTAGCCGAGTATGTGGCTCCTCTTGGGTGGCTCATGGGGCCCCTTCAAAGCCAAGTTTGAGCCTTTGGGGAAATTTGTTTGTAGCCTTATCTGGGACTTCTTAGGCCTTACCTGGGGCTGCATTAGGGGTGTCTTGCGGCCGCTCTTGGAGCGGTCTCGGAAGATTAATCGGGCGTCCTGGGGCCCTCCTGGGGCCGTCTGGGGGCCAGCTTGGAGGCACGTCAGGGCACTCCGAGGCGGAGTAGGGTGGAGGCAAAAAGCTCAGGGAGCTGACAACATTGAAGAACGCTTGGGTTCGGGAAGATCTGGGGCCTGTAACCGCTGGCCGGCCTGTGTGTGAGCGACCCTGCGCTTCACGGGAGCCTATCGGGCGGAGCGCGGCGCCGCTGCGGCCGTTCCAGGGCCGAGTTGGGCAGCCACGTGCGAACCCTACCCCGGCGGGTCTGATTTCTGTATATGCCGCCGGGTCTCTCAGAACGTGTGGAACGTCTGCAGCCCAAGGAAAACCCAGCGTGGGCGTCCGATACCCAGGCGTCGAGTGGACCCGTAGGGGTAGGATTCGCAGGTGGTCGCAGGCGAGTGGAGACGACCCGGGAGGCGTCCGCGCGCCCAGGACAACAGCGTCCCCCAAGAGGCAGCCGCCACCAAAGGGCAGGCCTGTCCGCAGCCAGCGGGCCATCCTGGCACGCGCACTGCCCAGCATCGTAGCGTAGATGACGTCGGGATCGCGCTTCGCCTCCGACCAGTCACTGAGCAACGACAGGGCCCACTGCCACTGTCCGCCCTTCTCGCATGCGCTGACCCCGGCGCAGTAGCTGATGACATTGGGCTCAACCTTCGACCCCCACATCTCGCCGAGCACCGACAGTGCCCGTTGCCATTGCCCGCTTGTTCTGCATGCGCCAACGGTCGCAATGTAGTGGCCGGGTAAAAGTTTCACACCTAGTTGAACTGCTTCGCGGAGCAACTGCAGGGCTGCGCTCCACTGTTTTGTCTGCTCACACTTCTTGATTGACACTTCGAGCGAAACAGTGCCTTCTCGAGACCCTGGTCGGATAGGTAGCATCCGAAAAATACGTCATCGAGCTGGCATGAGCCAATTTAATTTAAACCGCGACATCTTGAGCAGAAATGGTTCGAGCCAACATTGCTTGAGCCAAACTCCGCTGTTTCCTCACTAATATGTAACCAAGCGTGGACCCACACACAGTGATGTCTTGCTATCTATGCGGTGCAATCTAGGTGGTGCGATCAATGAGATGCAATCTAGGTGGTACCGGTCCATGTGGTACAAGCTATAATGCAAAGCAGTGCAAAGCAACGCAGGCAATGCAGAGCAATGCAAAGCGATGCGAAGTAATGCAAAGCAATGCAAGGCAGTGCAGAGCAATGCACAGTAATGAAAACCAATGCAAAGCAATGCAAAGCAGCACAAAGAAATGCAAAGCAATCCTCCAAAGTAATGCAAAGCAATGCAAAACATTGCACAGCAAATCAAAACAATGTAAAGCAATGCAAGGCAACGCAACGTGACACAAAGCAACTCAAAGCAATGCAAGCAATGCAAAGGGATGCAAAGCGATACCACTTGACGCAAAGCAATGCAATGCAATGCCAAAGCAGCGCGATTGCAGTGCAATGACGCAAAGCGATGCAAAGTAATGCAAAGCGATGCAAGGCAGCGCAGCGCAATGCCAAGTAATGCGCAATGCAATGCACGGCAATACAAAGCAACACAAAGCAACGAATAGCAATGCAAAGCAATGCGAAGCAATGCAAAGCGGGCGGCGACGAGGCGGCGGGCGGCGATGAGGCGGCGACGGCGGCAACATGACGGCCAGAGCGGCCCGCAGGCCCAGGCGACGTGCGGCGACGGGCGGCGACGAGGCGGCGACGGCGGCGACATGTCGGCCAGAGCGGCCATCAGGACAAGGTGACGGGCGGTGACAGGCGGCGACGAGGCGGCGACGGCGGCGACATGGCGGCCAGAGCGGCCCGCAGGCCCAGGCGACGTGCGGCGATGGGCGGCGACGAGGCCGCGACATGTCGGCCAGAGCGGCCATCAGGACAGGGCGACGGGCGGCGACAGGCGGCGACGAGGCGGCGACGAGTCGGCGACGGCGGCGACATGGCGGCTAGAGTGGCCCGCAGGCGCAGATCCGTAGACGAGAAATAACAATCTACAAGTGTAAACACTGCGTGAGGTATTATCATTCTCCTCCCCCTCTTCTTCATCCGTCTCCTCTTCCTCCTCCCAGGCCACCGCCCCCTCCACCTCGTCGTTATCGTTCTCCTCATCACATTCCTCCCCCTCCAGGAAAACAATCCGAGGGGGGCCCGGGTCAAAATCTCAACACGAAGCTGCCTGCACCACCAGGCGAAACAGAGAATCCATGGAGAGCTCGCGCTTTTTTTGAAACGGGGCCACGCGCGCCGAGCGTTCCGTTACGACCTAACGCCATTTGGAAACGACGCCACCTCAAGCACGTCCGTCACAATGCTTCGGTGCCAGAAGACCAGCGGCCTGGGATGAGCCAGCAACGAGCTTCAACGGTTTCGCAGAGAAGCAGGACAAGTTGCAGGAGGTAAGGCTCGCGGGAGGTGCCTAACGACAACACTTGCGGTGGAAACGTGGACTGGCGATCCTGGCATTGCAGTACGCGTGGCGGTAATCAAAGAGTGGATCAACATGTGGCAACGGTTCCCAGAGATACACCCCAGGGTCCTCAAAGCGTGGCCGCTCATCCGCACGAGACTGGTCAAGCTGGGACCGAAGAGATGGCGTGGAGTACGAGGACCAGTGGGAGCAGTACAGGCTACGCTTATAGACGTGGGTTGTTACGCTCCAAAAGCAACTACATGGTCTCGGCCAGTCGGAGAAGACGAAGATATGGCAGAACAATGGGATATACCGTCGGCGTTGGACGGTAACTTCGAGCAGACAGGGTACTTCCAGCAGCTAGTGGACGATTTCGAGCACGACATAAGAGGGCACTTTGCCGATCGGAATTAGCACATCCAAATGGAGAAGGTCTGGAAGAAGGTGCAGATGTATGGCAAATTCGAGCAGAGCAGCGTCGTTTCGAGAAGAAGGGCCACCTAGACATGATCGGCTTGAACATCACGGTGGTCGCAGTCGGGCAGTGGCACAAGACTCGAGCGGCAGAACAAGGGTACCTTCTGGAGAGCTAGCTGTGCGACAGGTGCAAGGAGGCAGACGAGACACTCATGCACAGAATATGGCTCTGCTCGAGGAACACGGACCACGAGGATTTCTCAAAGACAGAGTCCCTGGTGTGTGCGGCCATGGCGCAGGCGGAGTCGCAGCCTGCACTTTGGCTGCGAGGACTGCCGCCAGCCTCTCTCACCCATCCCGTTTTTCATGATGAAGAACTCGAGGGGAGGGAGGTTCGGTTTGGTGATTGGGGGGACTGGGAGGAGTGCAGATTTAACGGTGTGATCCACATTTTTGGCGACGGCTCGGGGGGCAGATATTCGTCGGACCCCCGTCGCCGCCGATGTGGAGCAGGGATTGCAGTTATCCGCTTTCATGAAGGAGAGTGGGAGGTCAGTCGAGCCATCGCTGTACCTCTCACGGGTAGGAGGCAAACGGTTCCCCGATCGGAGATTTTAGCTTTTGCTGTGGCGCTGGAAGAGTGCCTCACTGATTTCACTTTTGTCACGGACCATCGGACGGTCGCGTTATCCTGGAGAAACCGTTTCGAGCATCCGAAAACCACGGGTCCCAGTGAGGACCTCTGGACCCGCGCTAGTCGCCTGGCAGGCTCACCCTGACCGAGAGATTAGCGTTGTGTGGACAGCCTCTCACCTAGATGAGACCCCAGAGCTGCTGAACACTCCTGAGCAGGAGTTCGTAGCTGCGGGGAATGTCGCAGCTGATATCTGGGCTGGAGTCGGAGCGGAGCTGGCGTGGGAGTTCGGGCTGGTGGGGGGGAACCCTGACACGGACAGAATCGATTCAATCGCGCACTTGGTGCGCAAAAAAGCTAGACGAGCGCTCGCGTTGGCCGCCTCGGCAGAGTCGGGAGAGCGTGCCAGCAGAGCCCCAACAGTGAAGAAGCTCTCCAAGCAGGAGAGAATTATAAAATCCTCTCCTCACCAGCTCGAGAAAGTAGGTAGCAAGTGGAGAGGCGCGCAGTGTGAGTTGATTGTCCCAGGGGCCAGATTTTTGCGTTTCTCGGCTTCTGCGTGTTCTGGTCCCCCTGGGAAAAGCGGCCTTGCGGCCCCTGTGTTCAAACCAATGGTTGGAGTAGGCCTCGAGATCCACCCGTCTCACTCGATCACGTTTGTTGATCACTGGTTCCTTCAGCTTTGCTCGCTGTGCGGGAAGTATGCCACGGTGGACTCGAGGCACCTGCAGAAAAAATGTCCGAACGGGGCAGAGAATCTGCGCAGAATTGATCTCGGTTTGTTTCCTCGGCGGGAAGGCCCCCCAAGAGCCATCAAGATGGCCATGGCTCAGAGAGATTACTGTCGTGTCGTGTCGGCCCACGAGGCCAGGGGGAGTGTGCTGCCTGAGCCTGGGGGGGCCCCCGCCGAGCCTCCTGCCGTGGCCCGCGCCCGCAATGACGGGCAAGACCCCGAGCTGTTGCGTCAGGAGGCCAAGGAGCTCCAGACGCAAGCGAAGAGTCAGAGATTGTTGGCCAGCGGGCCACGCAGGAGGATTCAGGCTCTTCGGACTGTCAGCAGATATCTGCAAGCAGGAAGAAATGAAGGACGGGAGTCCGCGAGCAAAGCGTTCCAAAAAAGCGCTCCCTCCTCCTTCTCCTCCTCCTCCTCCTCCTCCTCCTCCCGCCTCCTCCTCCTCCTCACCCTTTTCTTCCTCCTCTTCATCTTCCTCCAGCTTCTCGACTCCTCCTCGTCATTCACCTCGTCATCCTGGGGCGCCTGGGGCACCTCCCCATCAGGAACCCAGGATGCCACTGAGATCCCCACGAGGCGGCTGACGTCGGCGACCTTGCACTCAGAGACGCTGTCTGGCCGCTCGCGCGCGGGCCCATCACGGTCCGAATACCTCACCGAGACCTCAACTAGGTGGCCGGTGTCGGTGAGCTTGGCCTCAGGGCCGCTGCGTGGCCGCGCGCGCGCTAAGAGCTCACTAAGACCTCCACGAGGTGGCCCGCGTCGGTGAGTTTGCTCTCAGGGCCGCCTCCAGGTTGCCCGTGCGCTGGATGTAGTCTCCCGGCCGCAGCCGCGCGGCAGCCAGCCGCGGCGAGTTCGTCGCCACGTTCTCGGCGAGGATCTGCTGGATGTCGGTGGCGAACATCTCCCGCACCAGCGTGGCCTGCGGCCGCATCAACTCCGCTTCCTCCTGCAAAGCTTTGCCCCCGACCCTGCAGAATCGCGGAGAGAGATCTTGGGCCGTTTTCGGCAGACGTTTCAGCGTTTCTGGCCTCTCAGGGCGCGCCTGGAGGCCCCTGGGGTCAGGATGTGGGGCGCAGGCAAAGCGTTTCCCCTCCTCCGCCTCAGTGTCCCAACACCCCAATGGCAGACGCCCCAAGTGGCCACTCGTGCGCCGTCAACGGCGAGAGAAGGGCGGCAAGCCAGAGGCAGGACGGAGAGGACTGCCTCTGTTGTGCGACGAAAGCACTGCAGGCGCAGCAGCAGGGGGCCCATGAAGAGCGAACGGCCCGAGCGGGAGCGCGAAAAGCTCCGGAACGTCTCCTGCACACTGCGCCACCAGTCCTCTATACAAACAGTCCGAAGAAGAGCGTGGCCTGCAACGCTGTCGTATGACGGCGGAGGGACAGGACAAGAAGGGAGCACAAAGGAGAGTCCCGCGCGCGCGCACATTGATCGGGCCTTGCCATCGGCACTCACGCCATCTTCCTCCAAAGGCAAGGTGAAAGCGGAAGAGGGGAAAGGAGAGGGCGCGTGCGGAGGGGATGGATCAGAACAGGCCACCCGCGCAAAGGCCCACCGCGGCCCTGCGGGAGAGAGGGGGCAGGGCGCCCGGCAGGTCTTGGCCAGAGGCCGGCGTCGAAAAAAAGCGGAGGCGCCTGGCCAGCGGGCACGAGATTCCGCTCAAGCAAGAAACCTGCCATCCTATGAAGCACCGCCTGTGAAATCTACTGGAAACGCCCTGCAAGCTACCTGCGCACGGAACCTGAGCACCAGCTTCGGAGAAGTGCACGGAGCAGAAAACGTGAGTGCGCCGTGCAAGCTGCCGCAAAAGTGAGCCTCAGGGCATGGAGGGACCTCCATCTCCACACAACGCTCCAAGCACGAAACTGAGAAACTGCACGTGGGCAGGGGTGGGAAATATGAAACAAGGACGAACGGGAAGGGTAGAGGCCAGGGGGGAAGAGCCCTGAAAGCTTCGGCTTGCCGAGTGCAGGCGCAAGGAAAAGAAAAAGAGCAAGACCTCCGCGGAACGCCCACGGTGCTGCAGGTGCCCTCCAGGCGGTCTGGGCACACCATTGCGCAAGGATGCAGGCGGAGCGGAAGGGAGGACGTGAGGCAGGAAGGAAACGCCGCTGAGCAAGCTGCGGGAGCAGGACAGAGAGAACAGCGCCAGCCGACATCAACCCTCGCCGCAAGGGCGTCCGCGTGCGACCGACGGCGCGGACGCGCCTGGCGGCCGAATCGGGCGACGAGAAAGACGCGGCCGCTGGGGCATAGCGGCATACCCAAAGGACGCTCGCGCGCGCGGCGGCACCCAAAGAGCCAAGCTCGACACCAATCCAGACAGCCAACCGCGCCCTCCTCTCCGCCTCCTCCTCCTCCTCTGGGCCTTCGGGGGGCCTTCGGGGAACCCGCTGCCGCTGGACCCGCCTCGGGACCCTGCAACCCCACGGGGCCGAGGCTCCGGGAGGCCGCCACCGCCGCCGCCCGCCGCCATCTCGGCGTGGCCTGCGGCCGCATCCACTCCGCTTCGGACTGGAAGCGGCACCGCTGCGAGCCCCCGCCCGAGAGGTCGCCGCTGGTGTTCGCCCGCAGACGGCCCTGGGCGGCCGTGCCCGCGGAGGGGCCCTCGGACAGCTGGGTCATCTGCTGGCGCCAAGCCTCGACGACGAAGGCGACGAAGACGTTGGCCACCGCCAGGACGCCGATGATGTAGTGCGAGATGAAGTACGCTCGCGACCACATCCCCCCGACGGCCGCCTCCGCGTCCATCACGACGAACCAGTTGTTCACCACGAGCTGCTCGAACAGGACCATAACGGACGAGGCCAGCGAGTTGAAGTTGTTCGACCAGTAGCTGCTCTTCTGCCATACCGTGCCGTCGAGCGCCCCATTCGACTCTCGCAGGACACCCCCGAACAGCTGCAGGCCAATCTCCGCGTAGAAGAGGTGCACTGCGATCATGGCGTTGAGCACCATCGAGGCCGCGGGCAGAATCCTCACCACGCTCTGCGCGAACATCTGGAACGACTTCTGCCTGCCCCAGAACCGGAGGGCGCGCGCCACTCGCAGGAGCGTGCACGCCTTCGGGGTTGGACGGAGCCCCCGTTGGTGAAAAACACCGGTTGGCGCGAGACCCTCCCAAGACCAGACCCGACAGGAGCAGGCCCCCCAAGAGTTGCAGCCGCCACACCCTCCCTCGAGAACCGAAAGGGGACAAGTCGCCAATCGACTCGGAGGGGCGGTGGTTCTACCAACCTCGGACGCCTTCCAGAGCATGCCCGACGCCGGCGCCGCGAACGCCACGAACTCCGCCGCGGTGGTTGTGGCCAGGATCACCAGCTCGGCCCGGAGCAGCAGCGTCCCGCCCCCGCCGCGCCAGCAGTACTTCAGGCCGCCCAAGGCCCACACGCGCGCGGAGAGCTCGCCGTCCCACAGGACCGTGAAGCACGGGTTGATCAAGAGGCTGGGCCTGGTAAGCCTCTGAGAGGAGGAGGAGGAGGAGGAGGAGGAGGAGGAGGAGGAGGAGGAGGAGGAGGAGGAGGAGGAGGAGGAGGAGGAGGAGGAGGAGGAGGAGGAGGAGGAGGAGGAGGAGGAGGAGGAGGAGGTGGAGGGAGGAGACAGACGAGAAGGAGGAGGAGGAGGAGGAGGAGACAGACGAGGAGGAGGAGGATGAGGAGGAGGAGCAGGACCTCCCCATCCTCGCAAGGGGAGGACTGGCTCTGGGGGGGGGGAACTGGACTTGGAATTGGCGATACTACGTCGACGATAGATCGGCGGCAGGCCCCCGAAAGCGAAACCGCACGTGCCTGGGCGGGGGGTTGGGCCATCAGGTCCGCATCGGGGAGGACTGGACGCTCGGGGTCGATGCTCTCCCCTCCTGGGCCTGTCCCCCTCCTGTCGTTGCCCCCGGAGCCTCTCCCGGAGCGAGAACGCGGTCCGCGGCGGCACGCCCTGCTGGACCACGCGGCTGGTGTCGACCGCGAGCGCGGCCAGGTTGAGCAGGAGAAGTGCCGAGATGGTGTGCTGCACCAGGGGCCGTCGCAGCAGCCGGGCCGCGGCCGCGCGCTTGGGGCCCGCCAGCGGCTGGACGTTCTGCTGCGTGCGGGTGACCACGTCGGAGTCGCTCAGCGTCAGCACCAGCGCGCAGAACTCGCCGCTGTCCAGGCCCTCGGGCGTGTGGGACTCCGACTGGACGCTCTGGAAGATGGCCCTCCCGCGGACGCGCGGGCACTGCTCCCGGACGAGCGCTCGGGACAGGCGGGCCCAGGCGCAGAAGAAGTCGCACCACACCTCCTCGGTCACGAACCCGTCCTCAGCCTCGGGGGCGGCCTCCCAGGACACGGACCGCTGCGAGACCTCCGCGGGCGATGACGGCGACAGCGACGACGGCGACAGACGACGACGGCGACGGACGACGACTGACGACGACGACGGCGGCGACGACGACGGCGACGACGACGACGACGACGACGACGACGACGACGACGACGACGACGACGACGACGACGACGACGACGGACGACGACGACGACGACGACGACGACGACGACGACGACGACGACGACGACGACAACGACAACGACGACAAAAACGACGACGACAAAGACGACACAGACGACAAAGACGACGACAAGGACGACAAAGACGCCAAAGACGACAAAGACGACAAAGACAAAGGACGACGGACGACGACTGACGCCACCAACGACGACGACGACGACGACGACGATGACGACTGACGACGACTGACGACGACTGACGACAGCGACGATTGACGACGATGACGACGACGACGACGACGACGACGACGACGACGACGACGACGACGACGACGACGACGACGACGACGACGACGACGACGATGACGACGACGACGACGACGACGACGACGACGACGACGACGACGACGACGACGACGACGACGGCAAAAACGACGACGACGACGACACAGACGACAAAGACGACGACAAGGACGACAAGGATGCCAAAGACGACAAAGACGACAAAGACGACAAAGACAAAGGACGACGGACGACGACTGACGCCACCAACGACGACGACGACGACGACGACGACGACGACGACGACGACGACGATGACGACTGACGACGACGGACGACGACTGACGACGACTGACGACAACGACGATTGACGACGACGACGACGACGACGACGACGACGACGACGACAATGACGACGACGACGACGACGACGACGACGACGACGACGACAATGACGACGACGACGACGACGACGACGACGACGACGAACAACGGACAAAGGAAAAGTGACAAAGGACAACTATCGGCTGAGAAGGCCTCAGCGGGTGCCTGTGCGGTCGGCGGCACAGCGAGCAGGGCGAAGGCGTGCATCACGGTGTCCTCGCGGCGGCGATGGTCCCGGGCCAAGCTGGCCCGGAAGATGGTGAGGTACTGCGCGTAGATGGCCTGGGGAGCGCCAGTTGTGCCGACACCTCCAGAGTCTTGCAAACCGAAGACAAAACGTTGTTTTGTCCCTCTGCGGCCTCCCGGGTCCGTTCTCGGGCCGTGGGACTGTTGCGTGGGACTCCGCGGCGCGGATTGCTGTTGCTACTGTTGTTGGTGTTGCTGAATTGCGTTGCGTTGCGTTGTGTTGCGTTGCGTTGTGTTGCGTTGCTGTCGTCGTTCCCCCCACCCACCCGCGACTCACCCACGACCCACCCGCGACCCACCCGCGACACAGCCGCGACACAGCCGCGACCGACCCCGCGACCCACCCGCAACCCATCCGCGACCCACCCGCGACC
Organism: Prorocentrum cordatum; assembly: GCA_963575745.1. Lineage (NCBI taxonomy): Eukaryota > Dinophyceae > Prorocentrales > Prorocentraceae > Prorocentrum > Prorocentrum cordatum. Next base: position 304,066 of record CAUYUJ010014514.1, read on the forward strand.
CATCCCGGTCCCGCGACCCGCCTGCGACCCGGCCTGCGACCCACCCGCGACCCACCCGCGGCCTGGCCCGCGACCCGGGCCGCGAGGCCTCGATATCGCACCCAGTCAGGGCTGTCCGTGAGTCTGCACCAGAACGCGGCACCCCCTGCCCTGAGGGAGGCAGGCGCGATGCCCAGCTTGTCAACATGCGGAACCCCGAAAAAATCAATGAGGGAGTCCAGGCAGGCTCTGAAGGCCCAGGCACATCCGTGCAGCAAGGGGAGACGAGAGGGGCACCTGGGAACAAGAGCCTCGGAAAAGATCACAACCTGAGGGGCGCCAGTTCTGATAAGTTCTCGGAGTTCTCGCCGCGCGCCCAGGCGTCTCATTTCGGGAGCGCCCACGCGAACGCACAGCGCACGCAGCCGCTTGAGGGAACGAGAGGGGAAGACGATGTCCCCTCACTTCCACTCCAAAAATTCGAAAGGCCTGATCAAGCTGAAGAAGCCTAGCACCAGGCATCCCGCCACGTCGGACCAGCCCCAGGCTAGGGCCAGCCTCAGAACCGACAGCAGCGCCTCCAGCATCGGCTGGTGGACCCGCCCGACGCGGGGTGCTTCCAGGCGAAGGAGATGCCCCACGCTCCTCCGAGGCGGCGCAGGCTGCGGCTCGCATCCACGACCGCGTTGATCGATTCGTCGTAATCGTGGCGGCTCCGCAGCACGTCGTAGAAGAAGTGGCCACACCTCGCCAAGGGCTACCAGCGCGAGGCCCATCAGGACGAAGAGCCCCCACTTCGGCCCGCCAGCCAGCCAGCCAGTACTGCAGCTGCGAGGCCAGCGCCGCGCGGCGCGCCTGGTCGACGGGCGCGGGCCCTCGCGCCGCCGCCAAGCCCACGCCCGCAGGGCGGGTGGTCGGGGGGCGGGGCGCCACAGCACGGCCCATCATCAGCAGACGCAGGACGAAGCCAAGGAAGCACCGCGGCGCCAAAACCCCCTTCGTCATCGGCGACCCGCGGAGGCCGGCCGCGCCCAGGCGGGCCCAGGCCGTCACCTGACCAGGGGACGCACCCCTCCTCACCTCCGAAGGCACGCCGACAGCGACCTCCCCAGGGAAGCCCAGCGCGGGGCCCGGCGCAAGCGGGCGGGGGGCTGTCCTCAGGAGCCCGGCCACCACAGGCTCGCCACCAGCCACGCCCAACGCAAATGCTGCCAGCGCCGCAGCGGGAGAGGTCGAAGCGCTCCACGTCGCCGCGCGAGCGGAGGAACTTGACCGCGCCCGCATGCCAGGAGTAGGCGCTCAGAGGGTGCCCTCACAGGGCGCCATTGCACCACGGCGCCATGCCAAGAGGTGCGCGAATATCGCTGCCATGCCAACCTTTAGCAGGATATTGCCGAACCGCGCGATGGAGAAGCTGGCACAGGGCACCTGCGAGACGGCAGCCTGCACGCGCCTCTGCCATATGAGCCAGACGACCCACTCGGCAAGCGGGAACCTGGTAAGGCCCCAATACGCGCGGCACTCAATGTCGATCCGCGGGCCCGCGCGAAGCCCGCGGCGCTCGAGGCAGCCCACGAGCTGGCTCTCGGCGCCACAGCAGAGCTCCAGCACGTCAGAATACTCGACAGGAGAGGCAGCCGGCCCACGGTGCCCTGGGGCGCCATGGCGCCCTCCCCCAGGTCCTGCAGGAGGTAACCGTCTTCTGGATTGGCCAGGGCCGCCATGCCCACGGGGCAGACCCACGCACGCGCGCCCCTCTGCTCGCGGCGACGCCAGAGCATGCGAGTGGTTGGCGCGGAGGCTGGTGTCTTGACCGACGCGCCAGCCATGCGCGACGCGTCGGAGGCCAAGATGCGCGGGCCCCACCCGGCAGCATGGCCCGCGGCCATCAGCGGCGCGAGAACGGCGAACAGCGAACACTCGTTGCAGGAGGCGCCGCTCAGCTCGAAGATCTCGCGCGGGCTCATCCGCTGGTCGACGCCCCTGCGGCAGCGGCAATATAGCGACATGGCGGGCCGGCGGAAGAGCGCGGCGAAGAGTCCCGTGCCGAGACACTTCTGCAGGCCAAGCGCGGTCGCCCCCCTGCCCCAAGCTAGAGACAGCCCCATCCACGCTAGCGCCGGCCCGCGGTTCCGAGAGGCGCCGACGACCCGATCGCGGCCGACCAGCTCCGCGCCAATGGCCGCTGCCACCGCCGCGCCCATCACCCCCCTGCTAGCCAAGGCCCGCCTGCAGCCCGGCGGGAGCGCAACCCCCACGCGCGCGAGCGATGGATTCGATGATCGCCCGACGCGAGGCGCGCGAGCCAGGGGCGTCGACCGCCAGGCCGAAGCAGCAGAAGTGGTCGCCCACCACGACGCCGTCTCAACGAGCTCCGTCAGGCGGGAGGCGGCGGTTGAGCATCCGCCGCTGAGGGGGGAAGCCCCCGGCCTCGGAAAGCAGACGCACGCGGGCCTCGCAAGTCCAGTCTGGCGCATTCAGAAATCCCATAATGAGCCCACCGGGGCAGGGGACCCTTGTCAGCGAGGCCTCGCCAGGCCTGCCTGCAATGCCTCCGAGGCGAGTCCAGCGCCGCGAAGCCCTCGCACAGCCCGGGAAGCAGAGGGAGGCCGACGTCGCTGGCGTAGGCCATCGCTTAGGTGCATTCGACGGCGGGATAGCAATCCTGGAGGTCGTCGGCGCACACGCGGAGAGCACTGCCAGCAAGCACCTCCAGGCCAACCAACACGGCAGCGCTCGGCGTCAGCTTCGCGAAGCCATGAAGGGACATTTCGGCCGCGTCCTGGGCGACCCTGTTGAAGACGACCCCCTGCGCGCCGGCGCCCTTCAAGACGGGGGCGAGAGCTCCCCGGAGAGGGCCGCCGGGGAGTCGTCTGCGCCGAGCAGCTCGAGACGGCCCAGCTTGTCACATTGCTTCAGGTCCTGCAGGAGGTCGTCCGGCATGCCCGCCTGCCAGGCAGGGCGAGGGCGGGCAGGCCGCGCCGGGGGGCCAGCGGCCTCCGAGAGAGGAGCGGCGCCAGGCCCGCCACTCGCCAGCAGCCGCGGTTCCGGGGAGGCAGCGGCCGCGAACAGGCTCAGACAGTCCAGCGGGGCGAAGCGGCACTCCGACTTGGAGAGGGGCGCCTTGCTCGGGTCAGTCGTCTTCAGCTCGCTGTCGGAGAACGGCAACTCGGCGCCGATGGGAGGCGCATCGCGTTCTGGAGGTAGTCCAGCGGCAACTCGGACTCGAGAGCTCGGACACCTTGCCATTGCAGGGGCCAGCACATCGGTCGCACGAGACTCGCCAGCCTGGACACCATCTCAATCTGAGATGAGCTGGCAGCCCCTCGTCTCGCCCAGGTGCGAGCGGGAGAGGCCGAGGAGGTGGCTTCGTGCCCGCGTTGAGCACGCGTGGTTCAATGGAGCGCGCACACCGCGAGGGGGGGCACCCGCTGCCCACCCGCGCGGCGGCGGGCAGGGCTGCAGACCGGCACCGGGGGACGGACGCTACCTCCTGGAGGCCAGCGTCGCGCAGGGAGGAGCGAACGCAGGCGCCGACGGCCGCGCGGCGGCCCCGGAGACGGCGAACGAGGCCGAGCCCCCAGCGGATGCCCACGCCCAACGACTTGACGCCACCCACCAGCCCCCCGCGGCCCCCCGCGCACCCGCGCGGCAGAGAAGCTGGGGCGGCACCGCGCGCGGCTCCCGGGGCCGCCCAGCCCCCAGAGAGCCTCACTCCCACTGGGCAGGTGGCGCGCCGCCGGCAGCCTTGCCGCGGCGCCTCGCGACGCCGCGCCCCCCCCTGCCTTCGGCGTCGCCGCGGGCGCCAACTTCTCCACCGTGCCCTCGCGCCCTCGAAGGCCAGGGCGCCCCCCGGGCAGCCGATCGCCGCCGGGGCCCACTCGGGCGAGGCCAGCCTCGAGAGCGGCGGATCTGTCCGCGGTCGGAGGACTGGCGGATCGCGGCCCAGGGCGGCTCCAGCAGGTGGGTCAGCAGCCACGCCGACGCCCGGCGCCACCCCCAGAGAGCCGCTCGTTCCCAGGCGCACGGCGGGAGGCCGAGCTGACCTTCGGCCGCCAGCCACGCGCCGCGCCCCATCAGGTCGAATACCTCCGCCACGCCGAGGATGAGGAACGCCGAGGACCTCGCCTGGCAGAACGGCGCGTTCCGAGCGAAATAGCCCCGCGTCGCTTCGCGCGAGCCCTCCTCGCTCGCGGCCCCCGTCATGTTGAGGGCCCTGTTCCGTCAGGCCGCGGCCGAAATGCTCCGCGGGTTCATTCGCACCCGCTGGCGGAGGGCCCCCCAGAGCGACCGCGCCGCGCGCGCCTCCGAGCCTCACGCCACTGCCCTCGCCAAACTCGCCGTCTCTGAGCGCAAGCAGCTGCTCCCGGCTGCCGAGGCCCCTGGAGGGAGGGCCGAAGCCAGCTTGGGCACGGACGTCGGCGGCAGCGCCGCCGCGGGGCCCGGGTGCCCGGCCGCCATGGGGTGAGCGAGGGGTCGCCGCGGGAGCGCGGCCCCGAGCGGGCACGCGCTCAGCCAGAGCGGCAGGCTCCCCGGCGGGGGCCGGCTGGCGGACGGAGGCGGGGCCGCGGGGCGAGGCCGCGCGCCGCCGGCCTCCAGCAGCGCGACCCGCTCCAGGAGCGAGGTCTGCCCCGCGAGGATCTACTCGAGCACCTGCTGCTGGGCGGCCTCGGCCGCCCTGCCGAGCGGGAGCCTTGGGCCCCGGGAGGCGGCGCCGCAGCGGGAGTCCCCAGGGCAGCCTGGCACTGGCCCCCCTGCCCGATCAGCTCCTCCACCTCGGCAGCCAGCCCCCTCATCTCGGCACGAGGCGCGTTCGCCTGCTGCTGGTCCGCGAGCTCGCACGGGGGGGTCGTGGCAGGGGCCGCGAGCGGGGCGGCCTCCCCCGAGAGCCTCGCGTCGGGCCCAGCCGTGGCGGCCTCCAATAGGGGCAGCGGGCGGAAGAGCGCGCCGATAATGGAGGCGGGAGGCCGCTCCTCGGCGGGCGCAATGGCAGAGGGCGGAGGGTCCAGGGTCATCATCACATCGGCATGGATGGCCCGCACCGCCGCGTCGGGCTCCGGCCACCACCCGCCGTCGTGGACGGCCAAGACCTGCCCCTCGGCAGGGGGCGCCGTCGCGAAGCGGCGCGCCAAGGAGCTGGGCGTCTCCATGACCTCGGCCGCGAGGTACTGGCCGTCCAGCGGGGCGACAGAAACGCCCCAGGCCGGGAGCGCTACCGGCTCGTGCGAGGTGTCGAGTCAGCCAGAGGGCACCACCTCGACCGTGACTAGGGCGTCGGCTCGCACCCGCAGCGCCGCCACTGTGACCTCGTAGTCGGAATCGACGGCAACCATGAGCGCCCGGTAGCCAAACTCCCCAGAGGCGCCGCCAGCAGCCAGGGCTGGCTACAGGGAGAGGACGTCCACGTGCTGCGAGAGTCTTGGCCTCTGGGGCGAAGCGGCACAGGCGGTCGCCTTGAGCGTACCAGTGGGTGCCGATCTCCTCGGCGACGGCCCACGAGGCCCGCCCTCCGCCGCAGTGGACGCCCACCGGTGTGGGGGCCCGCGGGCACGCCCACACCGCGCAGGCCCACGCCTCCGTGCGCGCTGCCCTCGGCGCGCGGGGCGGAGCCGTCTCGGGGTCTCCGTCTGCGCTCCCGCGCGTCTCGGAGCGCCTCGCCCCGCTCCGCCAGGGCAGCCTCGGCCGGCAGGCTGCCGGCCCCGCAGCGGGTCGGGGCCGCGGCCGCGGCCTGGGGGGGGGGCGCCCTCGCCCGCGGGCCGCTCGCGCCGCCCGCTGGGAGCGCGCCCAGGAGCTCGCTGAGCATGCCAGGGCGCAGGCAGGGGAGGGACCGGGCGCGCGGGGGCGGCCGGCGAAGGAGAGCTGTGAGCAAGAGCCCACGCCGCCGAGGAATCGCTGCAAGCACGCGGTGCCGCGTGTAAGTGTACCGCATAAAGCGCCAGCGCTGAAAAAAAAGATCCGTAGCAGCCCCAGCGGTGCTGGGCGGGAAACGCGGTGCCCCCGCGCCCCCGCTGTCAAAACCCCTCAGAGCGATAATCGACAGATAAACCGCAAGGGCGTAAGCGCCGCAGTGACCGGCACCCACGGAGCTCGTCCAGCAACCACGCAGAGAGAGAGAGAGATGACTTTTACGACGTTTACACTCGTCACCGAGTCGTTGCCCCAACCCACGGTGGTGCCGTAGGGGTGATCCTTGGGGCGACCGCTGCGACCCGCCGGCCTTCCGACGGCCACTTCATGCGAAACCCTGCTCTAACCGTCGAGTCGAGATGGCACACTTATGATGCCACTTTGTAATACCGCGCTCGTTGGCGACAAGTCAATCGTACAGGTCATCAGAAGAAGACGCATGGTGCCGCGTAGTACCTACATTCGCCTCGGCCGCGGATGCGGCCGACCCTGTGACCCCGAGCAGCGTGTTCAGGGTCCCCCCACCCCTTTCGGGACACCCCTCCTGACACGCTTCGTGGCCCCATGGGG
>CAUYUJ010014514.1:315521-338021 GCA_963575745.1 Prorocentrum cordatum
TTTCCTCTTGCGTCTAATACAACAAATGGAATTGCAAACCCAACGGCTCGCGCAACCATCCCACCAACCCACCCGCAGCTTGGTTTGCAAAACCCATACGGCGGCGATTGTGATAACCGCTCGGCGTTGGCTGGCGCATCCCTGCGACCACGCTAGCCCGCGCATGCTCACGCGCACAGCGGCCAGCTAGCTTGGCGCGACGACGCGGCCGAGGTGCCGCGAACCGCTGGGCGCTTCCAGACGGGCACTTCAGTGCGAGTCCGTGACTTGGGCTGGGGCAGTACCATGGCGACGTCGCCAACGGTAGACAAGATGTTCACAGTAGAGATGATAGTGACCATGATGACGATGACGACAGCAAGGCCAATGACGGCGCCGATGCCGATCACGCCGACGACGATAAAGATGTCGTCGCGTCGGCGACGAAGGTTTTGGAAGGAGTTCGACATGCGCGCGGGGCCGACACGCGCGACTGGCCCGCAAGGCATCATTTGACAGGGCTCGCACCCCCCCACCACGCCCACAAGGGCATTCGAATGATTTGGGAAAGCGTGATCCACCGCCGCCTCTTCCCCCGGAGCCCGGAGATCCCCTCCCAATCGAAAATCCCCCCCGCCCCTGCTGGACCCCCCCCACCCTCCCCCCTCCTTTCCCTGGCAAAACCCCCCCAACCCTTTCCACCCCCCACCCCCTCTAAAAAACCGGGGGGGGCCACTACCAAGTAGAATCCCCCCCTCCAGAAAACCGGGGGGGGCCACTACCGGTTCGAGCCCCCCCACCCCTCACCGCCGGCAACCGACCCCTGGGCCCCCACCACCGTCCGCACCACATCCCCCACCGCTGTCCCCAGCACCACCGCCCCCACCATCACTCCCCAGTTTTCCCACCACCGTCCCCACTGTCCACACCAGTGCCCCCACCATTGTCGCTCTGTCGCCACTGTCCCCACCACTGTTCCCACCACGGTCCCACTCTCCCCACTTTCCCCACGGTCCCCTCCACTGTCCCACTGTCCCACTATCCCCCCTGTCCCATTGTCCCCATTGTCCTCGCCGCTGTCCCACTGAGATGTCTCACTGTTCCCACAACTGTCCCCACTGTCCCCACTGTCCCCAGCACTGCCCCCACTGTACCCCGGTCCCATTGTCCCACCACCGCCCGCACCACCGCCCTCACCACTGTCCCCACCACTCCTACCGTCCCCACCACTGTCCCACTGGCCCCACTGTCCCCACCACTGTCCCTCTGTCCCCACACCAGTGTCCCCACCACCACCGCCACCACCATACCCCCACTGTCCCCACCAGTGCCCCAGTGCCCCCATTGTTCCCACCATTGTCCCCGCTGTCCCCACCAGCGCCCCCACCAGTTTCTCATTTTCCCCACTGTCTCCACCACTGTCCCACCACAGTCCCACTCTCTCCATTGTCTTCACGTCCCCACCACTGTCCAACTGTCCCGACTGTTCCCACCCCTGTCCAACTGTCCCCACTGTCCCCGCCGCTGTCCCACTGTACTGTCCCCCTGTCCCCACTGTCCCCACCACTGTCCCATTGTCCCCAATGTCCCCACCACTGTCCCCACTCCACCATTGTCCCACCAACATCCTCACCACCGCCTTCACCATTGTCCCCACCACTAGTAACGTGCTCACCACTGCCCCACTGTTCCCACTGTCCCAACCAGTTCCCCGCTGCCCCCCCACCACTGCCCCGTCCCCACCACTGTCCCACCGCCCCCACCACTGCCCCCACCACCACCGTCCTTACCACTGTCCCAATGTCCCCACCACTGTCCCATTGTCCCAAGGAGCGGGAATCGCTTGCCGGCGGCAAGGGGAGGGGCGGTTGGAACTGGCAGTGCCCCCCCCCCCCCCTTTTTCATGATGGACGGCGGTAGGGGGAGGGGGGGCTCGAACCGGCAGCGACCCCCCTCCCCGGTTTTCGAAGGGGGGGAACCCCCAGTGACCCCCCCAGCTTTCCGCCAGAAGCGGTAGAACACTCTCTTTCAATGATTTCGACACGCCGCGGCGCGAGAGGCTTGTTTGGTCGAAATGGATGAAGCTGTTGAAACACTCATGTTATTGTTCAGAATTCGCGCGAGAACTCCTTTCGAACACTGATGTTGCAAAACTATGTGCTGACATTTGTGCTAGGGACATTCGATGTTGAAATACGCACGATACCTCCATTTGTTTGACAGATTCCAGCAAGCAAGCGCAACGACGCGCTCGCGTGCACGTTGTCGTTTTTGCGCAAAGGGTTATTGCGACAGCGCGCGCGCGAAGGCGCTCGAAACATTTCGACACGCGCGCGCGAGAGGCACGCGTGGTTGCAAAAAATGGACTTGTTGACAAAAAACAATGGCATCCTTAAAAACTCGCAAAAGAGCGAACACAAATTCAAAGTTCCCGTTGCGAGGCGATTTGTTTATTTTACTTTTGCGGGGCACTCGAATTTGAATCCTTACGGAAACTAAAGTTTGAAAGAGATTGTGGCATGCGCGCGACGACGCGCGCGCACACTTCGTCCCATGCGATGCCAGGGGTTCTTGAAAACGGATGACTGTTGACACACGAGTGCGCGCACGCACTATGTTTCCCACAGGATCAGGGGGGTGCGGTAAGGGGGGGCCGGGGAGGGTACGAATTTATGCTTAGGATGGACGGTGGGCCAAGATCATACGCAATGCGTCACGCGAAACGCCGCACCGCTAAGTCCGGGGGGGTAGATCTTAACACTTTTCAGAAGAGACGAATACTTGTCTTATTCACCAGAAACACCTAACAACAACATCCCCCGCTCCGGTTGCGCATCGAAATCGACGACGACGAAGACGACGACGACGACGACGACGACGACGGGGGGGAGAATGCTGAAGAACTACGATCGCTGCCTTATGTGAGCGAGTGCCATGGCGCGCGCGACGGCCAGGCGCCCGAGCGCGGCCTCGCGCACGAAACCGCGACGCAAGCCAGGGGCGTCAGCGATGGGCGCCCCGCGACGCACTGCAGCCCGCGCCCGAAAAGTCGCGTAGAAAACAAACGCCCTACATGTATCGAAGCGGCCCTCGATATCACCGAACGGTGCCCATGCGAACGCGCCGCTCGGGTGCTCAACCCGATGAAGCAGCCGAGATGACGCTCCATCTGCGGCCCGGCGAGCCCTAGCCATTGCGCGCGGAGCGCGCGCAATTCACCGTAATCGGCCGGCGCTCGATGGAGCCCGAGCCTCGGTGACAGCCGAGGTAGCACAGCGCCCGCCCTCCGAATATGCCTGCCGCCGACCAACCGCCGACGCCAGCGCGAAGAGTTGCGGACTGCGCGCGGGGGGCGCCCAGCCAGGCCAGACGGCGCCCGCGCTTCATAAGTGACTGCACTCGGCGGCCCGGCAACGCGCGCGCCTGCCAGTGATCCAACCCGCGCAGGAGATGGACCTGGGCGTCGAGCTCCAGCGGCGTTCGCATGGCCTTGCCGACCTGAGCTTGCCAGCCCGCCTTCTTGTGGCAGTCGTCGCCGGCGCCCAACATTTCAGAGCCCATGTGCCGGAGGGCGTGCACCTTGAGGCGATCAGCTTCCAGCGAAAATCTGAAATTCGACGCAATCCACCCGCCGCGGTGCACCCTCCGGCCCGCGCAGTCTGCGCGGCTCAGCAATTGCCGAGATTAGCGAGCCCTCGGGGGGCCGACCCGCACCCCGCCACGTTTCAAGCTCCCGCGCAAAGCCACGCGCGCCATCCCGGCCACAGCGATCGAGGCAAGGTCCAGCGCTTCGGCGGGAAAGCCCAGCCACTTGAAGGGCGCTAACCAGGGGCCCGAAGCCCAGACAGCAGGCCCCCAGAATAGCGACTTGAGCGCAGCCGCCTCCGCTTCCAGCGCCTGCCCCAGCAGCGGGCCCAGCTGGCGCGCGAAGAGCACCGTCGAGAGGACGAAGACCCGGTAGGCCAAGATCGCGTTCAGAGCCCCCAAGCCCATGCCCCCCCACATGCGCGCCCTCTCTCTGAACTTGCCCACCGCGCGCCCCACGACGGGTCGCCGCGACCAATGCCGATCACAGATCCCAGGTACTTGGCGCAATGGGCGACGCTCGTGGTGCGGCAGAGAGGCGCGACTTGCGCCAGTCGCTCGCGGGCGCTCTCAAACCTCTCCCCGGGCAGGGGCACGAACGCAATCTCGTCGACGCTAAGCGCCACGCCTGACACACGCGCTGGAAATCGGGAAGGATGGCCTCCATCTGGGGCAGCACGCGCCAGATGTCGCGGCGCACCAGGACGGCGTCGCCCGCGCACGCGCGCAGCGCGCTGACCGGCACCCGGCGCGCTATCCAGCGCAACGAGATGTCTGGCGCCACCGCGAGGAGAATTGGAGAGAGCGGACCATCCCGGCGAACTCCTCGAGCGATCGCAAAGCCCTGCTGCCGCGCCCCGCCCGCTGCCAGCTCACAGGCGTCGAAGGCGCACAATACCCCGATGAAGCGCAGCAGCCAGTCGGGCCAGGAAGGGCGCCAGAAAACCCGCAGCATGAACTCTCGTTCGATCAACGGGAAGGCCGCGCGAAGTCGAATAACTATATAAATATATGTATCGCGGCGCTGCTGTCTGACGAAAACATCGCGATGACCACGGCCTTGCCCGCGTCGATCGAGTTGGCGAGCATAGACCCCCCATTCAAAAATCCGCACTGCAAATCCAGAGCGCGCCGGATACCGCCGGCTCGGTGGCAGGCCGAACCGCGTCGCACAACAACTGGTTATCTGCGTTGGCCGCGTTCAACGGCCGTGCGTTCGCTGGTTCATACATGAATACCCCCTAACTGGTGACACCGGATTGCTTCTTCGGGAGGAGGAGGGGGAGGCCCCCACTAAGCATCTCAATGTCCTCGCGCGGCTTGTCCTGGATTTCGGAATTGAAGATGAACTCGGCAGCCTCGTACAGGGGCGCAGCTGCGAACTTCCAGCACCGCCTCCACGCCAGAAGTGGAACACCATCGGGCCCAGGCGAAGAATTCTTCGACCAACGCAGCCCCTGGAGGATGCGCTTGCGCTTGACTCTCAGCCCGCTCGCGTCGACGGGCAACTCCGCGGCCTGCGGCGCGGCGCCATTTTCCTGCAGCCACTCCGCGACTATGTCGTTTTTGACGCCTCTGGCCTGGAAGACCTTGGACCACTGAGCGGAAAGCGTGGTAGCCGTCTTTTCAAGGCAATCCGCGGCCTCATCCTAAAGCCCCCGGACGGCCCCGATGGTTTTGGCTTGGCTTGGCGCCAGCCAGAAGAGCAGCCCGTTGTTTTTCTGCCTGGCGCGGTGGGCGACCAGTTCATCGGGGCGATTGAAGTCCTGACGCGAACGGCGAAGTTCCTCAAGGGCGCAATCACGAGCCAATCCAACTGCGTAGTCCCCGAGCCCAGCAAGAGACTTCGCGAGGTTGCCATGGAAGTCGTAGGGTTCATCGGCCAAGTCCTTGGACTCCCGCGACCGTAGCAACCTAGAAAAAACAGCGCTGGCACGCGCGCCCCCGATAGCCCGAGCGAGGCGCAGCGCGATCCCGCGCTTGTCCCCCCCCGGGTCGACGACTGGAGGCGGAGACCTGCTATCACTTTCCAATCGGCTGGCAGCTGTCCGCATGCATTCTCTGTAGAGGCGGACCTTGGCCAACGGTTTCGTCTCGACATTCGCTTGCCGCCGGCCGTGGAGCTCCGGCATCCAGCGCCTAGGAAAATCCTTGTGCACACGGGCTCTGGTCGGAAGCGGCCCATCCCCTTCCCCTGGGCAGCTGGCGGAGCGGAGCAAAGCCACAACAACGATATGGCGCGACAACCCGCGTCGCCGCTGTAGAGCCATCACCTGGACCCTCCAGTCCAGTTGTTCGCGCACGTGGAAGTTGGAGTACAAGCGGTCCAGGCGGAAGCGGGCAGAGGCCGATGCGTGGGCGAATTCCTCCTGGTCAAGCTCGAACAGGCCTCATCGTCGTGGCACGGCGTGTTGCTAAAGCAATCCACGTGGTGCCATCGACGCGGTACAATCGACGTGGTGCAATCTACTCGGAAAGGACAATCTGTGTAGTACAATCTACGTGGCGCAATCGACGTGGCCAACTTACGCGGCGCAATCTATGTGGTGCACTCTACGTTATGCAATCTATTTGGTGCAATCTACAATGTACAATCTAGGCGGCGCCGGGGCGGCGACGGGACGGCGACGACGAGCACGGAGCTGCCAGACCGCCACCCCAGCCCAAACAACGGGCGAGGATGAGGCGGCGACGGAACGGCGAGCACGGAGCCGCCAGACCGCCTCCCAGGCTCAGACGACGGGCCGGCGACGGGGCGGCGACGGGGCGGCAACGGTGAGCACGGAGCCGCCAGACCGCCGCCAAAGCCCAGTTCCTCAGAAAATAAATAAGAAACCGTAAGTGCAAGCACCGCTTCGGTCGGAGAGGGAAAAAAGAGAGGATGGAGGAAGGATGCGGCACTAGGACGGGAGAGTGAACATAGAATAGAAACGCAGGGTGGTTTAAGCCTCCCTCGGCTGGCTCTGTGTGTGTACCTATAATTATGTATGCTAACGAACGAAGACCCCAAACAGTGCGTTTCTAGCAACATGCCTTGTTAAATATATGTGGAACCACCTGTGTAGTGCAACATGTGTGGTGCAACATATGCTATGTAATACATGTGGTGCATTGTATGTTGTGCAATAGATGTGGTGTAATAGATGTGGTGCATTATATTGTGTGCGACATGTGTGGAGCAACCGGTATGGAGCACTACATGTGGTGCAACATGCGTGGTGTAATGTAACATTTCGGTGGTGCAATATATAATGTGCAAGCTATGTGGTGTAATAGATGTTGTGGACTCGATGTGGTGTCGTATATGAAGTGTCATATGTGTGGTGCAATACATGTAACGTGATCTACGTGTTGCAATAGATGGTGTGCTTTGTATGTGGGGCAATATATGTGGTGCAATCTGTGTGGTGCACGCTGTGTGGTGCAGTGTATGCGGTGCGATCTACGTGTAGCAATCTATGTGGTGATATTCACCCGCCGACCTTGAAGCTGCCAACTCCACTGCTCGCGCAATTATCCCACCCACCCACCCGCAGGTTGGTTTGAAAAACCCTTGCGGAAGCGATTGCGATGACTGCTTGGCGTTGGCTGGTGCATCTCTGTTGCGCGAGCCCGCGCATGATCGCGCGCGCAGCGGCCAGCTAGTTTGGCGCGACCGACGCGAACGCGGTGGCGCTGACCGCTCGGCACCTCCCAGCGGGCACTTCAATGCGAGTCGGCGACTTGGGCAGGCGCGGTACCATGGCAACGTCGACATCGGTAGAAGCGATGATGCTAGTAGCGATGCTGGCGACGATGCTGACAGCGACGACGGGGAAGCCAGTGACGGCGCCGATGCTGATCACGCCGGCGACGATGACGGCGTCACCGCGTCGGTGATGAAGGTTTTGGAAGGAGTTCGAAATGCGCGCGCGCGGCAGACGCGCGAGAGTGGCCCGCATGGTATCATTTAACACGGGTCGTGCCACTCCAGCACGCGCACAAGGGCGTTCGAACGATTTCGACATGCGCGCGCGAAGCCCGTTTAGCTTATTATGGGTTATCTCTTTTATATTATATATATACATACACATAAATATACGGTTTTCTTAAGAATTCGCATTAGCGCGTGCGCAAGCTTGTGTGGGAAATCCGTGTCGCGAAACCCTGTGTTCTTTATATGTTTATTGGGGACACTCGATGTTGAAATCTTTGCGAAACCGTTGTTGTTTGAAGGATTTCGGCATGCGCGCGCGACGACGCGCGTGTGTGCACTTCGTCCCATCAGTTGCAAGGGATTATTGAAAACCTATGAGTTGTGATGAACGAGTGTGCGCGCATGGTCTTTTTGCAGAGGATACGGGGGGGGATACTGGACTGGCTGGGATGGTTCGAACTCACATTTAGGATAGACGATGGGGCAGAATCATATATGTAGTGCCATCAATATGTGGTGTAATCCAACGGCGAAGACGGGCGGCGACGAGGCGGCGACTGGGCGGCGACGGCGGACACATAGCCGCCAGACCGAAGACACGGCCCACTGCATTAGAACGGAAACATGAATCCCTAAGTGCAAGCACCACTTGGGGAATAGTTATATGTACTTCTATATATATATACATATATACATTTGTGTGCATGCGTAATTGCTGATGAACTTCAAGAAAGCATACATAAGCATATATACAAGTTTGCATACTGACTTACATACATACATACAGACATACATACATACATGCATACATGGATGCATATAAATATATATGAAAAAGAAAATTACATTCATGCATGCGTACATACATGCATACATGCCTACATACATGCATGCATGCATACATACATACATATATACACACATACATACATATATATATATACATACATACATACATACATACATACATACATACATACATACATGCATACATATATACATACATACTTACATACATACATACATATATACATGCATACATACATGCATACATACATACATACATACATGCATGCATGCATACATACATACATACATACATACATACATACATACACACATACACACATATGCATGCATGCATACATGCATAGATACCTGCATACAGACATGCATACCTATATCTATATTTACATACATACATACATGCATATCCACGTATATACATAAATGCATACAAACAAAAATGCATGTACACATAAACACATACATACTTACATTCATACATACATACATACATACATACATACATACATGCATGCATACATACATACATACATCTATACATTCATACATACATACATACATACATACATGCATGCATGGATGCATGCATGCATGCATGCATGCATACATACATACATACATACATACATACATATATGCATGCATGCATGCATGCATGCATACATTCATACATACACACACATACACACATACACGCATGTGAACATATATACAAACATGCATACGTATATGCACACAGCCAAAAGTATTCATATATAACAAACATACATGTCTATAAACAAACAAACATACATACATACATGTCAGCACGAACGCGGAACAACTAGCCAGCAGCATGGAGGCAAGGAGAATGAAGGAGAAGGAAGAGGGAGGGGGAGGACGGGGTGAGGGGGGAGCTGGACAAAACTAGCGACCAAACAATCACGTCGTAACCTACCACGCACGCGCACCGATGGGCCGATTCTCGACGGTCCCAGGGTCCGCAACGGACCTATCTCGAATCTCGAACCCCGACCCATCGAAGACAAGAAGGCCCGACGGCGCCTCGGGCCGGGCCAGGGCCACCTCCAGCAGCCTCCGAGATGTAGAGCGCCAACGCCGCCTGCCTGGCCCGCAGGAGGCGCCGGCGGAGCAGGAAGGCCCTGGCGGAGGAGCTCGTGTTGAAGACGGGGGCGACCTGCGACGACGTGGTGCCCCGGAGTCCTTGGAGATGGGCGAGCAAAAACAGATGCACATGGACGCCCTCCACGGTCCTGCGAGTACGAACGACCGCGCTCGATCGCAGGCCAGCGCAAGCTGGCCGCGTGCGTGTGCACATGTTGCTGACCTTGGAGGAGAGCCAGAGCATTTCTGCTCATCCTTCCCCTCTCCCTCGCGTGTTCACGAGGCATGCCTGACGCCCCCGAGGTCGCCTCTCGAAGCGCGCAGCCGAGGAGACGGAGCTTGCCGCCAGGGAGACGAAGAGAGCAGCCTGGAGCACCAGGGAAGCACGCGAACAGCAGCCGCGGATGCCCCCCGGGCGGCCGCTCCGCTGGCGCCCAGGACTGGCCAGCCGCGAGCGTGCGCGGCAGCGGCCGTGCCGAAGCGGAGGCGTGGCACCTGGCCTGTGGCTGAGGGCCGGAACGCAAGCGCAGACCCTAGACAGGCAAAGGGAACCCCACCCCCACCGGAAAAACTCCTCGCCCCGCCAGCCGACCTACCCCCGCAGGTGGGGGTGAGTACTGCCTCCCTGCGGCCTCGCAGCACCCGTCCCCCACCCAGAAGGGGTCCGGATAGTTCTGACGACGATGACAGACGCGAACGAAACGCATGCAAGGACCACCCACTCCGCACGCCTCATCCACCACCTCCACCTCCTTCACCTCCTCCAGCTCCTCCTCCTCCCCCTCCTTCACCGCCCGTCCCTCCCTCCCTCCCTCCCTTTCCCTCCCTCCCTCCCTCCCTCCCTCCCCCCTCCCCCCCGCCTCCCTCCCCTCCGCCCGCACCACCACCCCAGCTCGCCGAGGCGCGCCCGAATTCGGTACCAGAGCCTGGCGCGGGGGCGAGCAGCAGCAGCAGCAGCAGCAGCAGCACCACCACCACCACCACCAGCACCAGCACCAGCAGCAGCAGCAGCAGCAGCAGCAGCAGCAGCAGCAGCACGGCCCCGCGGACGCCCGAGCGCCTGGGGCCGCGGGGGGGGGGGGGGGGCGCCGCGAGGCAGGGAACGGAGAGGGGGCCCCTCTGGCCACGGCGGGCCTCGGCCACGAGCAGCGCACCCCCCCCGGAGAGCCACGCGGCGCCCCTGGCGGCGTGCTCACGCGGCCTCCTGGCCCTCCGGGGCCCCAGGCCGCCGACGCCCCCCGACGTTCTCGCGGCGGCGCGAGCACCGGGGCCGCACGCCTTCCTCGGGGGGGCCGCCTCTGGCCCCAGGTCGTCCCCTCGTGGCCCCCGGGGGGCTCGGCAACGGCCCCTGGAGGCAGAGCGTGGGGAGAGGCCGCCTTCGCCCTGGGGGGGCGCGGCAGGTCGGGGCCCGGGGGCCAGACATCTGCGCGGCGGCGATGCCTGAGGGGGGGCGACAAGTGCGGGGGCAGCAAGGGCTGCCAAGACGGGGCCCTTCTGGGCCCCTCAAGGAGCCCTGTAGGGCCCAAGGAGGAGGCCTGCAGGGCCCGAAGAGGGCGCCGTTCTCCCCCCCCCCCATGCAGCGCCCCACCGATGATTCGCGCCCACACCGGCCCAGAGACCTGGCCGCAAGGTGCGCTCACACCACCCGAGATCCCGAGGCGGATCCGGCCACGGCGACGAGGAGCCCCCAGGAGATGCGCAGCAGGTCTCCGCAGCCTCGACCCCGGGTCCTGCTTCGACAATCGCCACGGCGCGGACGATCTTCGCGTCGTCCGCGTCCTCCCCCGCCGGGGCGCCGCCCGAGACCGACAGCGGGACGGGCGGGGAGCCCGGGAGGAGGCCAGCACCGCACTCCCTCGCGAAGGCCGCGCCTGCGGAGGACATCGCACGCCGGGCCCTCGCGCGCCCACGGGCTCTTGAGACATCCGGTGCTCCGATGAAGTCGTCGTCGTCGTCGTCGTCGTCGTCGTCGTCGTCGTCGTCGTCGTCGTCGTCGTCGTCGTCGTCGTCGTCGTCGTCGTCGTCGTCGTCGTCGTCGTCGTCGTGGTCGTCGTCGTCGTCGTCGTCGTCGTCGTGGACGTGGTCGTCGTCGTCGTCGTCGACGACGTCGTCGTCGTCGTCGTCGTTGTCGTCGTCGTGGTCGTCGTCGTCGTGGTCGTCGTCGTCGTCGTCGACGACGTCGTCGTCGTCGTCGACGTCGCCGTGTGACTGTGGCTCCTAGGTGGCCCGAACCAGCCATACAGTCACCGAGCTTTTTCGCCTGGTTCCTTGCCCCAGGACCATCACAGATCAATCCAGCTCGGCGAATGTCGCACAAAGATTGGGTCTAGGGCCCTGGCAGTGATTTCTCACGATGTTGGGACGCACAGAGACATAGTAATACTGTATGTCCTCCTTGGAGGCGCGCGTTCGACCCGAACATATAGTATACCCATCTTGTCATAATCTTTTCCCGAGCAGTGTGGCCAGAAAGCTCCAGCCACCACGCATATACTTTCAGATTTCTCGGTGCGCGCGTCGCCCCTGGGGGGGCGACGCACACATAGTATTAGCATGTTGGGGTGACGCCGAGACGTTGCCACTTTTGCGCGACGTCGGATCTCAGGATCTGGGGAGGCTGGCGTCGGTCCCAGGGGCCGCCAAGGCAAGGGCTCAGGACGAAAGGCCAGACCTGGGAAAGGGGTCGAGCGGATTGGCGGGTGCACGCACCAAAGAAATCAAAGCGCCAGATGGCTGGGTCTTGGAGGAGGAGGAGGAGGAGGAGGAGGAGGAGAAGGAGGAGGAGGAGGAGGAGGAGGAGGAGGAGGAGGAGAAGGAGGAGGAGAGGAGTGAGGAGGAGGAGGAGGAAGAGGAGGAGGGGGAGGAGGGGAGGTGGGGACGGCGAGTCAGGAGGAGGATGATGGAGAGGAGGCGGAGGGAGGGAGCACGTCATGCCCCGGCCTGCGCTCCGAGCCCCCGGCCGCGACGGCCCCACGGATGCAGGGGGCGGCTCTGCGCGGGCGCCCCGCGCGGCACGCGCACCCACGGCAGCGCGTACCCCGGGGATCGTCCTCCTCTCCTCCTCCTCCTCCTTCCTCCTCCTCCTCCTCCTCCTCCTCCTCCTCCTCCTCCTGACCCGACCGCGAGGGCATGGCCATGCATGTGCTCATCGCTGACGACGGGCGCGGCAGGGAGGATGGAAGAGGCTCGGGCCACGAGGGGGATCCTCTCGCGAGCCAGCGCCCACCGCTGCGCGATATGCACCAGGACAACGACAACAGCGCTAACAACGATACCAACGAGAACAACAACAACAACAACAACAACAACAACAACAACAACAACAACAACAACAACAACAACAACAACAACAACAACAACAACAACAACAACAACAACAACAACAACAACAACAACAACAACGATAACAGCGATCGCAACGACAACGACCACAACGATAGGTAACAACGATCAACGACAACGAGATGCCCCATGACGAGAGGCAGG
The DNA here is from genome assembly GCA_963575745.1 of Prorocentrum cordatum. Classification (NCBI taxonomy): domain Eukaryota; class Dinophyceae; order Prorocentrales; family Prorocentraceae; genus Prorocentrum; species Prorocentrum cordatum. Next base: position 328,399 of record CAUYUJ010014514.1, read on the forward strand.
GCACCGCAGCGCAGGCCCAGAGTTGCGCGCGCGACGTCGTGGGACAGCGAGGCGAAGGGCGAGGGAGGGGAGAGGGCGGGGTCCCCGCAGGGAAGTCGAGGTGCGGTTCAGGTCTGGGCGTGGCGTCCCTCCGCGGGGACGCCCAAAAGAGCCCGCGAGAGCGGCGGCGGTGTCGCAGCTCGCAGCCCCCAGGGGAGGGCGAGGTCCAATCCTCCTCCTCCACCTCCTCCCCCTCCTCCTCCTCCTCCTCCTCCTCCTCCTCCTCCGCCTCCTCCTCCTCCTCCTCCGCCTCCTCCTCCTCCTGGGTATGACGTCACTCCGCTGGTCCTCTCTCAGGAGACCACGGAAGTGCCGTCAGGTTTGCAGTCCCCAGGCAGGGCGAGGTCGGATCCTGATCTGGGTGTGACGTCGCTCCGCGAGTCGTCCTAGGAAACCACGAAGATAGCGGCAGTTTCGCAGGTCTCGGCACCCAGGGCGGGCGAGGGCTCGTTCTGATCTGGGTATGACGTCGATACGCTAGTCCTCTCAGCGGACTACCAAAGTCGCAACAAATTCGCAGTTCCCAGCCCCCAGGGAGGACGAGCTCAAAGTCTGATCTTGGCATGACGTCACTCCGCTAGTCCTCCTAGGAGGCCATGAAAATGGCGACAGTTCCGCAGCTCGCAGCACCCAGGTATTTAAACCATGAAAGTGGCGACGGTTTCGCAGTTCGCAGCACCCAGTAGAGACGGCGAGGTCCAATTCTGATCTGGGTATGGCATCACGCCGCTGTACCTCCCAGGAGACCACGAAAGTGGCGACAGCTTCCCAGCCGGCGGCTCCCAGGAAGGGCGAGGTCGAATTTGGCCCCGCGGAAAACGCTACTCCGCTGGACCTCCCAGGAGCCCCAGGACCGTCGAGGAGGTAAGAGGCAGGGGGCAGGAGGCAGGAGGCAGGAGGCAGGTGGGGAACCGGAGGCGGGAGGCGCAAGGCGGGAGGAGGAAGGGCAGTAGCAGCGCATGCTGCACGCAGAACGGGAGCCCAGCGCAGGAGGGTTGGGGAAACAACTGCGCACAAGCCAAGGCAGCGGGAGATGCACGCGCGTATGGTGGACTGGGGGACAATGGTCGCGTCTCTCCTTCACTACGGTCTTAGCTTTCTTTCAGTGTCAGCGTGCTTGGCCACGCTCCGGACGAGGTTCGCTCTCGCCCCGCAGATGAAGAATTTGGCCACGCGCATGCCCGTGCGAATGCGAGACAGTGCGCAGGCGCACGCAGAGCAAGAGGAAGGAGGAAGGCTGAGCCCAGAGGGTGATGATGGAGGAAGGAATGAGAGGAAGAGGGGAGGGAATGAGTGAGCACGAGGCAGGAGGAAGAATGAGGACGAGAGATGAGAATGAGAACGCAGAGGCGAGGAGAAGACGAGGGAGCGACGAAGGGAGAGACGAAGGCAGGGAGGCAGGGAGGCGGTGGCGGATAAGCTTGAGGATGGGGGAGGAAGACGAGGAAGGAGGAAGAACGAGGACGAACAGCAGCAGCGGAAGATGGAGTGGAAGGAGCGGGAGGGGCAAGAGGACCAGGGGAAGGCGGATGACGGGAAAGGAGGGGGCGAGAATGAGGAAGGATTTGGATCCAGAGAGGTGGCCCACGCTGGGACGAGAGCCCTACGTTGCACGACGTGGGCAGAATTGGAGCAAGCACCTCAGAAAAATTATCCCGGCAAAGCAACCTAACTGCGATGTGTAGAAGCATATCTGGAAGCATTCCCCTTAAGATTCGGATGAGAATCCAGTTGTAGAATTCTGCTGTTCTCGCAGTCGTTGTCGCATTCGCGATGACAGTCGCAGTGGCAACGGCAGTCGCAGTCACAGCCTCAGCCTCAGCCTGCCTCAGCCTCAGCCTCAGCCTGCCTCAGCCTCAGCCTGCCTCAGCCTCAGCCTCAGCCTGCTTCAGCCTCAGCCTCAGTCTGCCTTCAGCCTCGGCCTCAGCCTCAGCCTGCCTCAGCCTCAGCCTGCATCAGCCTCAGCCTCAGCCTCAGCCTGCCTCAGCATCAGCCTGCTTCAGCCTCAGCCTCAGCCTCCGCCTCGGCCTCAGCCTCAGCCTGCCTCAGCCTCAGCCTGCATGAGCCTCAGCCTCAGCCTCAGCCTGCCTCCGCATCAGCCTGCCTCAGCCTCAGCCTCAGCCTGCCTCACCCTCAGCCTCAGCCTGCCTCAGCCTCAGAATCAGCCTGCCTCAGCCTCGGCCTCAGCCTCCGCCTGCCTCAGCCTCAGCCTCCATGAGCCTCAGCCTCAGCCTCAGCTGTCTCAGCCTCAGCCTGCCTCACCCTCAGCCTCAGCCTGCCTCAGCCTCAGCCTCAGCCTGCTTCAGCCTCAGCCTCAGTCTGCCTTCAGCCTCGGCCTCAAGCCTGCTTCGCCTCAGCCTTCAGTCCCTGCCTCAGCCTCGCCTCCGCCTCAAGCCTGCTCAAGCCTCAGCCTGCCCTCAGCCTCAGCCTCAGCTCAGCTGCCTCGGCCTCAGCCTGCCTCAGCCTCAGCCTCAGCCTGCTTCAGCCTCAGCCCCTCGAGCTGCTTCAGCCTAGCCTCAGTCTGCCTTCCGCCTCGGCCTCAGCCTCATCCTGCCTCAGCCTCAGTCTGCCTTCCGCCTCGGCCTCAGCCTCAGGCTCGGCCTCAGCCTCAGCCTGCATCAGCCTCAGCCTCAGCCTCAGCCTGCCTCAGCATCAGCCTGCCTCAGCCTCAGCCTCAGCCTGCCTCAGCCTCAGCCTCAGCCTGCCTCAGCCTCAGCCTCAGCCTGCCTCAGCCTCAGCCTCAGCCTGCTTCAGCCTCGGCCTCAGTCTGCCTTCAGCCTCGGCCTCAGCCTCAGCCTGCCTCAGCCTCAGCCTGCATCAGCCTCAGCCTCAGCCTGCCTCAGCATCAGCCTGCCTCAGCCTCAGCCTCAGCATGCCTCAGCCTCAGCCTCAGCCTCAGCCTGCTTCAGCCTCAGCCTCAGTCTGCCTTCAGCCTCGGCCTCAGCCTCAGCCTGCCTCAGCCTCAGCCTTCATCAGCCTCAGCCTCAGCCTCAGCCTGCCTCAGCATCAGCCTGCCTCAGCCTCAGCCTCAGCCTGCCTCAGCCTCAGCCTCAGCCTCAGCCTCAGCCTCAGCCTCAGCCTGCTTCAGCCAAAGCCTCAGTCTGCCTTCAGCCTTGGCCTCAGCCTCAGCCTGCCTCAGCCTCAGCCTGCATCAGCCTCAGCCTCAGCCTCAGCCTGCCTCAGCCTCAGCCTGCCTCTGCCTCAGCCTCAGCCTGCTTCAGCCTCAGCCTCAGTCTGCCTTCAGCCTCGGCCTCAGCCTCAGCCTGCCTCAGCCTCAGCCTGCCTCAGCCTCAGCATCAGCCTGCCTCAGCATTCAAAATGTGGCCCGGGACTGGAGTTCTGGGAACTCGAAGAACACGAAGTGGCCTACAGTTGGCTCCGGGCATTCAAAATCATGCCCAGGAATGGAGTTCTGGGAACTCGAAGACCACGAGTGGCCTACAGTTGGCTCCGGGCATTCAAAATGTGCCCGGGAATGGAGTTCTGGAACTCGAAGAGCACGAAGTGGCCTACAGTTGGCTCCGGGCATTCAAAATGTGGCCCGGGAATGGAGTTCTGGGAACTCGAAGAGCACGAAGTGGCCTACAGTTGGCTCCGGGCATTCCAAAATGTGGCCCGGGAATGGAGTTCTGGGAAGTCGAAGAGCACGAAGTGGCCTACAGTTGGCTCCAGGCATTCAGAATGTGGCCCGGGAATGGAGTTCTGGGAGGTCGAAGAGCACGAAGTGTGTGACTGTTTGCGAAAAACGCATTCGGACACGAGTTCGGACACAGCTCCCCGGGTCCCGCCCCGACCCCCCTGTGGAGTCATCTGCTGCTCTCTTTTGACACCACTAGAAACCTATCAGCAAAAGCTGTTAGGTAAAAACAACTCGGACCAATACCGTGTGAATTAAAACATGTGCGGAGGGGGGCGCCACTCTCAGCACATCTTCGGGCGAGAGAGGAGACTACCACTCATTATATGTAAGTGTGGATGGGGAATCGAGCGGCCACGATGGAAGAGCCGAAGGAGGGCGGAAGTTGAAGAGCCGGAAGAGGGAGGCAGGGAGGGAAAGAGGGAGGAGAAGGAAGGCGGAGAGGAGAAGAAGAAGAAGGAGGATGAGAAGGGAAGGAAGGAAGGAAGGAGGGAGGAGGAGCGAAGAAAGAGAAAAGGAGGGAGGGAGGAGCACAGAGGGGACGAGGAGGAGCAGGAGAAGGAGGAGAACCAGCGTAAACCCAAGACGCTTCAACGATGTTGCAATAAACCCTCCCCACAAAAAAACCCTCATCATGGGTCCCTACAGAATTGAATTCTCATTGCGGGAAGTGCCCCATTGAAAGACAACCGTCTGACAATCCTCATTTATGCCACAGCATAATTTCTGGTACTCCAGCGCCGCGAATTAACTTTACCTGTGCGTACTGAAGACCCTAAACCGTGCCAGACCACCATTCCTGGGATTTCAACACCGGGGATCAACGTGACTGGGGATCAACGTGACTGTCGAAGCCTGATATCCCTGAAACCGCGCCAGAACACAATTCGTGTGACTTCCACCATATGAACCCTTCAAACGGTTGACAGCAGCCAAGACGAATGTGCGCGGCGCTAAGGCGAGAACTACATGTTGAACACGGCCCACCCTCCATCCGTGAAACCGCCGCAAAGGTTCAAGACCAATGTGCGCTACGCTAAGGCGAGAGCCACACGTTGAAAACGACCCGTCCTCCATCCGTGAAACTGCTGCCAACTGTAAAAACGAACGCGCGCGGCGCTAAAGAAAAAGCCACATGTTGAAAACGGCACGCCCTCCATCCGTAAAGCTGGTAGGAATCTCAAGCTCCGTGGCCATTAATGGTGAGTACGTAACAGGCGAAACGCCTGGCCCGCCCCAACGACACGTCTGAGAATGCGGCAGGGAGGAGTTGATGAGAACAACAACTGGTGAAGGAGGGGGGAAGGAACGAAGGGAAACAGGAGAGAGTAGATCTTCACCGTGGAGTCCACGCTAACCGTAAGTATGACACTACGCTAAGTCCACGCTAACCGTAGCGAAGTGTCAAAGCGTAGTGTCACGCCCAGGTGCCCCCAACATTACACTATGGCACTACGCTAACCGTAGCGTAGTGTCATAGCGTAGTGTCACGCCCATGTGTCCCCCACACTACGCTATGACATTACGCTAGCCGTAGCGTAGTGTCACAGCGTAGTGTCACGACCATGTGTCCCCAACACTACGCTATCACACTACGCTTTTTGTCATAGCGTAGTGTCACACCCAAGTGTCTCCAACACTACGTTGTGATTCTACGCTAACCGCAGCGCAAAATCACCTGCCACGGAGCAAAGTCCAGCGAGGTAAACCCTAAGAAAAAAAGCAACGCCAAACAACAACAAACAAATTATTACTGTTCTCTCCGCCTCAACCGTTGGGTCGTGTCGCAGCGTAGTGTCACGCCCAGGTGCCCCCAACACTACGCTATGACAGTACGCTAACGGTAGCGTAGCGCCCTCCCTCACGGAGCAGAGTCAAGCAAAACCCTAAGGAAAAGCAACAAAAACGCATCCCCGCCTCAACCGCAGCGTAGTGTCATAGCGTAGTGTGACGCCCAGGTGTCCCCAACACTACGCTATGACACTACGCTAGCGGTAGCGTGGTGTCACCTCTCACGGAGCAGAGTCAAGCAAAACCCTAAGGAAAAGCAAACGACCAAAAACGCTATGTGTTCTCCCGCCGCTCAGCCGTAGCGTAGTGCCATAGCGCAGTGTCACGCCCAGATGCCCCCAGCACTACGCTATGACACTACGCTGGATCAGCGTCAAGCAAAACCCGAAGGAAAAGCAAACGAACAGAAAAACTGTTCCTCTCCCCCCGCTCAACCGTAGAGTAGTGCCATAACGTAGTTTCACGCCCAGGTGTCCCCAGCACTACGCTATGACACTACGCTAACGGTAGCGTCGTCTCCCCTCTCACAGGGGCAGAACCAAGCAAAACCCCAAGGACAAGGAAACGAGAACAACAGACGGTTCCTTCTCCCCCGCCTCAACCGTAGCGTAGTGTCATAGCGTAGTGTCACAACCAGGTGCCCCCAACACTACGCTATGACACCACGCTAACGGTAGCGTAGTGTCCTCTCTCACAAAGCAGAGACCAGCAAAACCCCAAGGAAAAGCAACCGAACACCAACAACAACAACAACAACAACAACCATTTTAAGGCTGTACGCTCTTACTTGCCCGCGAGTCATTCAACACGTATACCCTACACCCTCGAAGCCCGCCCTCTTCGTCTTCGATCACACCCCTTTCGGGGGGATTATTTCTCTTTGCTGGGGCCGGCGGGCTTAGACGTACGGGCAAACCGGAACGGGCGGACAATCCTTCGGGGGCGTACATCTCTCTGCCCGCCATTGGAATTGGCGCGGGCCCTGCAACAGGAGGAGGGGGAGAACGAGGGAGAGTGGGAGGAAGGGGAGGGGGAAGGACGAAGGAAGAGGGAAGATACCACGTTGTGAAGGCGTCCTTGGCGCGTGCGTGGTTCCTGAGCGCCGAAACGCAATTCCAGAATAATTTGTGAGGACGTCGCACGCGAGAGCGCAGTCCTTGAGTACATTGTGAGGAAATCTCAGGCGGAAGCGGGGGCCCTGACTAAGTTGCGAGGAAGTCTCAAGCGGGAGCGCCGTTCCTGAGCAAATTGCACGGAAGTCTCAGGCGGGAGCGGGGGTCCTCACTAAATTGCGAGGAAGTCTCAGGCGGGAGCGCGTTCCTGATCCAATTGCCGCGGAAATGTATGTCAGGCAGGGAAGCGGTTGTCCTGAGTAAAATTCGAAGAAGTCCCCAAGGCGGGAGCGCCGTTCCCACGTAAATTGCACGGTAGTCTCAGGCGGGAGCGGGGGTCTTGATTACATTGCGAGGAAGTCTCAGATGGAAGCGCCTTTCCTGAGTAAATTGTGCGGAAGTCTCAGGCGGGAGCGGGGGTCCTGAGTAAAAACCGAGGAAGTCTCAGGCGGGAGCCGTTGTTGTTGTAGCCCGGGGGGCAGGGGCACAGTTTGAGCAGGAAGACTTTCCTTGAGAAAAAACAAGGTGCGAGCCCCGGGGGTGGCACTTCAATCGAAAAAATCAATGTGCACCGGTGGGGGGGATCAACAATAATTATTCTTCAAGAATGAGAGTTCAACAACAACAACAACAACAACAACAACAACAACAACACAACCACAACAACAACAACAACAACACCAATTACTCCGACGGAAGAACCCCACAGAAGAATCCTCTGGGCGAATCTGGAAAAAGCCATCACCGTCGTCCTCGTGGTTGGTGAGGCGTCCTGGCTGTCTCTTCTGCGTATATTTCCTCTCGCCTTGGCGCGGGCCCCCCTTCCACTCCTTACGTTGTCCCCATCCTCGCCCCCTGTTTGTTCCGCGCCCCGCCACCTCCTCCCCTTCCCGTTGCATGAGCGCGCATGTCGATGTTCCTCGGCGCCGTCGCCGCCACGGCCAGCACAGGCGCGTTCTCTACTGGTCACGTCGCGCAGCCGTTGGGACAACCCCGCGGGCCAGGCTGTCGGGACAAACCCGCGAGCCGTTGGCGCGCAAGACCAAGCCGTTGGGACAACCCCGCGGGCTTCGAGCGAGGCGCAGCCGCGCTCAGGCGGAAGGCAGCACGAAGCCCAGCTCTGCCGCGAGCTGCTTCGCCTCCGCCCTGGACAAAACCTCTCTTGTCGAACTCCAGGAGCGCCTTCCGCAGGGACGCCGGCGGCCCGCACTCCAGGAACTCTCGCGGCGGCGGCCGCAGGATCAGCATGTTCCGCATGCGCGTGGCGCGGGAGAACATGACGTAGAGGTGCAGCCACCACTGCTCGTCCGACATGCCCGTGCGGCCAGCCTCCTCGTCTCTCGCGCAATCGATGGTGACGCCCTTGCGCAGCGTCTGGCCCTGCGACAGCGTGGAGGTCAGGTAGGACGCGTGCGTCAGGGTGAACCCCGAGCGGCGCGCGCTGTGCGCCCCCGAGCTCTGCCATGTGAGCTCCCTTTCGCTGGGCCTGAACATCAGCAAGCTCCGCGCCCGCGCCTCGATCTCCCGCCTGAGACTTCCTCGCAGTTCACTCACAGACGAGGCTCCCGCCTGAGACCTCCTCCATATACAGGCTTGAGGAGCCCAAAAGTGACGACAGTTACAGGGTTCCGATGACCCGCTCGGATTACCAACATGATCTGCGGGCCCCATAAAAGGGAGTAGCGCCCGCCTATGACTTCCGCCCAATTACTCACGACGAGGCCCCGCCTGGACTTCCTCCCCACAAAAAATTCAGCTTTGAGGGAGCCCGCAAAAGTGACGACATTACAAGGTTCCGATGACCCGCATCGGATTACCGAACAGTTTTTTTCTGCGGGCCACTAAGGAAGGGGGCTCCCGCCTGACACCCTTCCTCAGAATTCCCTCACAAGACGAGGCTCCCGCCTGGACTTCCTCAAATTAACAGGCTTGAGGAGCCCAAAAGTGACGACTAGTTAGCAGGAATCCCGATGACCCGCTCGGATTACCAACATGATCTGCGGGCCCCATAGGGAGGGGGCTCCCGCCTGAGACTTCTTCACAATTCACTCAAAGACGAGGCTCCCGCCAGAGACTTCCTCCAAATTCAGGCTTGACGAGCCCAAAAGTGACGACTGTTACAGGGTTCCGATGACCCGCTCGGATTACCAACATGATCTGCGGGCCCCATAGGGAGGGGGCTCCCGCCTGAGCCTTCCTCAGAATTCACTCACAGACGAGGCTCCCGCCTGAGACTTCCTCCAAATTCAGGCTTGAGGAGCCCAAAAATGACGACAGTTACAGGATCCCGATGACCCGCTCGGATTACCAACATGATCTGCGGGCCCCATAGGGAGGGTGCTCCCGCCTGAGACTTCCTCCCAATATATAACTCAACGATGATGAGGACTGAGGAATGATTGGTGGTGAAGTGAGTGGGGTGGGCGATGATATGTTTTGAAGATGATGATGCCGATGCCGAGTGATTTGATGATGATGTGATGAATGATGAGGATGATGATGATGATGATGATGATGTTGGTGGGGGGAAGATCGTGTGAGAGAGTGGCGAGTGAATGATGATGATGAGTATGTGAGTGACTAAGCATGTGAGAGAGCATCATCGATGATGCTGATGAGGTTGATGATGAGAGAGTGTGAGTGAGTGTGAGTGGGTGTGTGTGTGTGTTCCTGTTCCTGCGCGGGGTGTCCAGAGAAAACAAGAACCCCACTTTGGATGTGGGGAATAATACAAATTCGCCAGCCCAACGGGCCAGAGGCGTGCTAAGATCTCTGGTAACTGGTTCACCAAATTGCTAGTTCGCGCGCGCGGGGCGGCCCCTGGGGGTCGCCCGGCGAAAAATACCCCGACCGCCGCCCAGGCGCAGCCCGGCCACCCTGTACTCAGAGTTGGTTTTCCTCCTGGGTGCGGTCTCTGAGGCCCCCCAGAGCGCGCCAAGAGGGCCCCAAGAGGCCTCCAACACACCCCAAAAACGCTCCGAGTCACCGAACGAGCGGTCCAAGACGCCCAAGATGGCCTTCATACGGCCCTCGAGGCCGCCGAG
>CAUYUJ010014514.1:343021-358021 GCA_963575745.1 Prorocentrum cordatum
GTATGCAACTTTCACGAAACGTGTGAACAGAGTGCCAAAATGAGTGCGGCTGTGCCATGCGGGCGCTTCCACTGAGGTCTTAGGTGGAGCTCCCCATAGGGGCCACAAAGCGTGTGACGGGTGTGCCGAAATGGGTGCAACGGTGCCCCGCGGACGCTGCCGCTGGGGCCTTCGGTGAAGCTCCATGTGAGGCTAATTACTGAGCATGTGAGAGGTGCCGAAATGGGCCTGGGGACGCATGCCGGCGCTGCCGCTGGGGCATTCGGTCGAACTCTCTGCTCTGCGGGGCCACTACACGTGTGAGGGTGTGCCGAAATTTGAACGGAAACATGTGCGGGCGCTGCCGCTGGGGCCTTCGGTCGAGCCTCATGTGAGCCTCCTAACGTGTGAGGGGTGGACTGAATTGGACCTTGGCACGCGTGCGGGCGCTGCTGCTGGGTGTGAGGGGTGCGCCGAAATGGGCCTGGAAACACATGCAGACGCTCGGTGAGCTCTCCCTGTGGGGCCACGAAGCGTGTAAAGGGTATCCCATAATGAGCACGGGGGTACATGCGAGGTCTGCCACTGGGGCCTTCGATGCAGCTCCCCATGGGGTCACGGACCTGGCGAGGGGTGTGCCGAAATGTGCTGGGTAACCGCATGCGAACCCCTCCTCTGAGGGCTTCGGTGGAGCTCCCTATGGGACCAGGAAACGTGTGAAGGGAGTGCCGAAATGGGGGAGGAGCCGCATGCGAACCCCCCCTTCCCATGGAGGCGCTGGTGCAGGTCCCTGGTGGGCCACGAAACGTGCGATGGGGGTTCCAGAGATGGGTGGGGAAGCACATGCGGCCCCTTCTCCTCGCGCACACACCCCGAGGATGTCGGTCGAGCTCCTTGTGGAGCCACGAAGCGTGTGAAGGGTGTACCGAAATTGGCGAGGAGAACCGCATGCGATGACCCCCCCCCGAGGCGTCGGTGGAGCTCCCTGCGGGTCCACGCGTGAGGGCTGTGCCGACATGCACGCTCCGATGGCAGAGGCAAGGATGGGAGGAGGGAAGACGAGGAGGAGGAGGAGGAGGAGGAGGAGGAGCAGGAGAAGGAGGAGGAGACACGAAGGAGGAGGAGGAGGAGGAAGAGGAGGAGGACGAGAGACGAAGGTGGAGGAGGAGGAGGAGGGGGAGGAGGAGGAGGAGGAGGGAAGAAAGGGGAGGAGAGGAGGAGAGGCGCGGGGAGGTCTCTTCAAAACGAGCACCAAACACCACATGAGGGTTGGGAAGGATTGCACCAGCTTCAAGAATAGAAGGTGGCCCCTTTGCAAAAGGGGGTTCTCGCAGCAGCGCTACGCGCGTTCGCTCTAAAACTGTACAGCGGCTTGGAGGATACAGCACAGGTGTCTGTGTTGCCTTGGCGCAGCCCACATTCGTCCTAAAAGCGTGCAGCATGTAAGAGAAGGATGGGCGTGTCGTTCTCCAAATAGGGCTCTCGACTTACCGCCCACACTCATCCTGGAAGCTCGCAACGCTTACAAGGGAGGGCGGCTCTGTTTCGAACAAGAGTTCTTGATTGAGACTTCCTCAATGTTCATGGCCAGACTTCTACGCGTGCGCAGGTGAACGGATGAGGGTGCTCGTTGTTTCACAGAGGGAGATCTTGCTGCACACCTAGTTGAACTATACGGCCATGCGTTCTCGCATTCCTGTAGAAAGATGCAAGGCAGTTCCTCGTCAAAACAGGGCTCTCGCCTGTATGGGGGGCTCATCGGGTGCTGGTCCTTTAAGAGGCGCTCCTCGTAATGGAAAGGAGTGCGTGCATGTGCTCATGAGGAGGGGACTGGAGACGGCAGGTTGTACTGCAGCATCGCCGATGCATCTTGGGTTCACTCTGGCCCACCTTCCCCTCCTCCTCTCCCTCCTCCTCCTCCTCCTCCTCCTCCTCCTCCCCCTCCTCCTCCTCCTCCTCCTCCTCCTCCTCCTTCTCCTCCTCCTCCTTCTCCTCCTCCTCCTCCCGCTCGCCTCCCCCGCCCTCCCTCCATCCCCACTACTCTGCTGCCCCTTCCTCCCCCTCGTCCCCTTCCCTTCGGGGCGGGAGATTCGGCAACTGGCGACGGCCCCAGCATTCCGAAGTCCCCCGATCAGTGAGGAGAGGCGACCTCGGACGGCGCGGCGCGCAGACCCGGCGGCCGCCGCCGCCGCGAGGCCCCGCGGACGACAGCCGGCGGCATCCCGAGATATCCGATGCTCGTGGACCTCTTGCCGCCAGATCATCCCTCCTCCATCCTCCTCCATCCTCGTCGTCGTGCCTCGTCCCCCCTTCCTCCTCCTCCTCCTCCTCCTCCTCCTCCTCCTCCTCCTCCTCCTCCTCCTCCTCCTCCTCGCCACCGCGCCTCCCAAATCCTCCGTGATCATCACCATCCTCACCACCACAACCACCTATCGTCCTCATCATGCCCATGACTCCCAAGATTATGACTATCATCATCACCACCACTATCGTCGCCGTTATCATTTGCAACAGCAACAACCGCACCATCATCATCATCAGCACCATCATCAGCATCATCATCATCACCATCAGCACCATCATCATCATCATCATCATCATCAGCATCATCATCATCATCATCAGCATCAGCATCATCGGCATCATCATCAGCAGCATCATCATCATCAGCATCATCAGCATCATCACCATCATCAGCATCCTCAGATCATCATCATCATCATCATCACCACCACCATCACTATCACCATCACCATCATTGTCAGCATCATCATCGTCATCACCAATGTCATTGTCATACTCATCGGCGTCATCATTGTCACCATCGCCATCAACATCAACATCACACCATCAGTCTCAACATCATCTGCGACATCATCAACATAATCGTCATCGTCATGAACACCAGTCTTCCCAGTCCCAAACCTATCTCCATCATCAACATCCCATGATACTTAGCTGTCTTGCTACATCGCGAATCGCATCATCGTCCTCTTTCATGTAGTCCCTTGTCCCTCTCCCATCCGTAACGATCCTCCCCCTTCAGCCATTCCACATCCCACCTACATCACCCAATTGTCCCCCTACTCTACCTCCATCATATACATTTCTGTCAGCACGATTCTCCCGAGGGGCACTGGAAACTAAGAGCACCTTTTGACTTCGAGCGCAGCCATGGACCTGGGGGTCGAGATGGGCGCTGTGGACAGGTCGGCCCCAGCAGACAGTCGAGCTGACAAGAGGATCATAGTCGCAACGCTTTTGGCGAAGGCTTGCTCATCCTCGCTTCAGCAGCATAAGGCTCTCCGGGCAATCCCTCTGATTGTCTTCTGGCTCCAGACGATTCGTCGTTCAGTTCCTAAATGCGCGAAGCCACGACCGGCTTCGAACACATTGCGAAGGAACTGCGGGAGAGAGGCACGCAATGCAAGGAGGTCACCAAACTCGTGGGGCTTCTGCACGTTCATGCTCGGAACGCAGTGTGCAAGACCACACTGGAGAAGCCAGGAGCAGCCGGAGAGACCGCGAAGGAGCAGCTGGCGATCATGGAAAAGTATTGCGCCGACTTGGCGACGAAGCGCCCCAGCATCCAGATCTGGCAGAACGTCGCCGCAGAGGTGAAGTACTGGCACCGGGGGAAAACCCACACGCGCGACTACAAGAAACTCGTGGTGAATTCCAAGCAGGGCAGAAACAACAACCAGGTCTTCGAGAATACCGTGATGCTGGGTCTGCTCAAAAAGCCAAAGCGGCCGGGAATCGCGCCGAAGGGGGACCTGCAGCGCGAGCTCCAGAAATGGTTGGACGAACAGTGACCGCAAAAGATCGTCACGTCGAAGGCTCCCTGCGCGGCCTCCCGGTCTCTCGCCTCTGAGAGATATGCAGAGAGAGGGAGAGAGGCGATTGTCCGACCGAAACAACGGAGATGCCATAGTAAACCGAATTTACGTATCCTTAGACCTGAGCTGACCGCGCGCCTGGGCGTGCTCTGTATTGGCCCCCCGGCCCGTATTGGCCCCCGTGCTCCTGCTTTGGCCTGTTCCTTGCTGTTCCTCGGCTCCCTTCCTCCTCCCTTTCCGGGTGCCTTGCCTTTCCCTTGTGTGTTTTCTGCGTTCTCATCATCTTGCTGCCTCCCCCCTCCTTCCCTCCCCCCCGTCCCGTCCGTCGGCCTAGTCGGTGCTTGGATTTCGCGTGTCTCTCCTCTTCTCCTCCTCCTCCCTCCTCCTGGTGCCCTCCTTCCTCTCGGCTTCGCCTTGGCTTGCCGCGCTTGCCTTGTAGGCCCGCCTCATGTCGGCCCGTCCTTGCTCGTGTTTGCGATCTTCGCAGGCTCTTCCTGATCTTGCATGATGACGAAGCTCGCCGCAGAACGGCGCAGCTCGTTCGAGTTGTTGGACCGCTTGCGAAGCAATGTGCAGACTATTCGGGTCTCGTGCGGATCAAGATATGACGGGAAGCCGCGGCACCCAGCATACCTTATGGTGCACCTGTGGGGGCCTGCCCTGACCTCACTTCCGTCGCCCTCCTCCCTCCCTGAGGGAGGAGGAGGAGGAGGAGGAGGAGGAGGAGGAGGAAGAGGAGGAGGAGGAGAATGAGGAGGAGGAGGAGGAGGAGGAGGAGGAGGGGGAGGAGGAGGAGGAGGAGGAGGGGGAGGAGGAGGAGGAGGAGGAGGGGGAGGAGGGGGAGGTGGGCATCTCGTCACGACGGGCCGCCATCAACACGAGTAACATGCCGCTGGCCGGTGTTCGGGGCCGTGCCCGCGCTAGGCAGTTGGCTGTCGGGCCTTGGCGCTCTGCGCCGCTGCTCGGCGCGCGTGGCACACAGCTGCCACATTCTCCGAGTCCTGCATGACTACCTACCAGACCACCCCAACCCAACCCAAGACCCGAATTTCGGGTTGGGGGGGGTAAGGGTTCCACATGTGTTTTTTCGATGTTTCCCGACCCCCCCCCCAACTGGAAATCGAGGGTAAATCTGAGCCTTCGGGTTGGGTTGGGGTGGTTTGGTGGGTGGTGACTGCAGCTGTCTCTTCACGCGTTCCAGAGCCTGTAGCATTCACATGACAGCGGACTCTGCGAAGCGACGACCACCATCATAGTATTCCTCCTTCTGCTTTCCTCTGTTCTATCCAGCTTCATGGTCGACCTCCTGTCTGTCATGATGAAAAATACCTGCTTCTCGTTGTCGTCCTCTTCTCGACCCTCTCTCGATCATGATTGTAATAATCCGTGCTTCTCTTCTCTCGTCGCCCCTCACCATCCCGCCTCAACCGCCCCTATCCGAATCCCTCCGTTCGCACCCCATTAATCCTGCCATCCTGCCTCGGTTCCCTCCTCCCCCTCCTCTCCTCCACCTCCCCTCCTCCATCCGACGTAGTCCAGCATTGCCACAGCGACCCTTCTGCACCCTCATCGTCCTCCATACCTCGTGCAGTCCCGCTGCCTCCTCATCCCTGCTCGTTCCTCCTCCTCATTCTCCTTCTCTGTCTTCCTCCTCGCTGCTCCCGCCCCGTCCTCCCTCCCTCCTCTCCCCTCCTCTCCTCCCTCCTTCCCCGTCTCCCCGCCGCCTCGACCACCTACCCTGGGGGGCAAAAGGGCGCCGATAACCTTCCATTCCCTGGTTCTCTCCTGGGATGCGTCCCGACCAGCACTTCGAGGAGAATCCCGCCCTGGCGCCGAGAGCTCTGCAGGACGAGCAGCGGTATCGGTGTTTAGCTTCCTTCTCTGGGCCTCGCCTGACTTGTCTGGCCGAGCCCGCTGAGCGGCGGACTTCCCGCTAGTAGGACGTAGAGCCAGCGATTGTTTTCGGTGTATCGGATCTGAGACGGCCCGGAGCGCGCGGCGGGCGCGGCGGACTGATGCGGCACACAAGGGCACGGCCGCCTGCTGGGATGCGGCAGCGGAACGCGACGGTGGTAAGGAGAAAGAACGGGAGAAGGCCGCAGCAGACAAGGTCGCGGTGGTAGTTGTGGTAGTGGTAGTGGTAGTGGTAGTGGTAGTGGTAGTGGTTGCGGTAGCGGTAGTGGTAGTGGTAGTGGTAGTGGTAGTGGTAGTGGTAGTGGCAGTGGTAGGGTTAGGGGTAGTGTTAGTGGTAATGGTAGTGATGATAATAGCGGGAGTTGTAGTGGTAGTCGCCGTCGTCGCTCTAGTAGTAATAGTCGTAGCGGTAGTAGTAGTAGTAGTAGTAGTAGCAGCAGCAGCAGCAGCAGCAGGAGTAGTAGTAGTAGTAGTAGTAGTGGTAGTAGTAGTAGTAGTAGTAGTAGTAGTAGTAGTAGTAGTAGTAGTAGTAGTAGTAGTAGTAGTAGTAGTAGTAGTAGTAGCACCAGCAGTCGTAGAAGAAGTAATAGTATTAGTAATAGTACTACTAATAGCTGTTCCTGTTGTTGTTGAAGTAGTATTGAGAGCGGTAGTGGTAGTGGTAGTGAAGGTGGTACTAGTGATGGTAGTGGTAGTGGAAGTGTAGAGGTAATGAAGGGGCACTGGCAATGGCAGTTGAAGTGGCAGTGGTAGTGGTAGGGGTAGTGGGAATGGTAGCGGCAGTGGTGGTCGGCGTAGTCGTAGTAGTAGTAATAGTAGTAGTAGTAGTAGTAGTAGTAGTAGTAGCAATAATAGTAGAACAAATAGCAACATCAGCAGCAGTAGCAGTAGCATTAGTAGTTGTAGTAGCAGTAATGATAATAGTCGTAGTCGCAGTCGTGCTCGTCGTAGCAGATATCGTATTAGTTGTGGTAGCAGCAGAAGAAGGAATGCTCCTAGTGATGGTAGTAGCCGTCGTAGTAGTCGTAGTAGTAGTAGTAGTAGTAGTAGTAGTAGTAGTAGTAGAAGAAGTAGTGGTAGTAGTAGTAGTAGTAGTAGTAGTCGTAGTAGTAGTAGTGGTGGCGGTAGCAGTACTCATAATAAAAGTAGTAGTAGTAGTAGTGATAATAGAAGGGGTAGCAGAAGTAGCCATAGTAGTGACAATAGTTATCATAACGGTAGTCGTAGTAGTAGTAGTAGTAGTAGTAGTAGTAGTAGTAGTAGTAGCAGTAGCAGCAGCAGCAGTTCGAATAGTAGCAGTAATGTTGAACGCGCGAGTGATAGAAGCAACAGTGGACACCGTAGTTTTGGCAATAGTAGTAGTAGCAACAGCAGCAGCAGCACCAGCAGTAGTAACAGTCGCACTCGTAGTTGCAGTTGTATTAGTAGTAGTAGTAGCAGTAGCAGTATTAGCCGTAGTAGTAGTAGTGGTGACAGTAGTAGTAGTGGTGTTTGCAGTAGTCGCAGTACTGGTAGTAGTATTACTAGTAGTAGTAGTAGTAGTAGTAGTAGTAGTAGTAGTAGTAGTAGTAGTAGTAGTAGTAGTAGTAGTAGTAGTAGTAGTAGTAGTAGTAGTAGTAGTAGTAGTAGTAGTAGTAGTAGTAGTAGTAGTAGTAGTAGTAGTAGTAGCAGTAGTAGTAGTAGTAGTAGTAGTCGTAGTCGTAGTCGTAGTCGTAGTCGTAGCAGTAGTAGTAGCAGCAGCAGCAGTAGTAGTAGTAGTAGTAGTAGTAGTAGGAGAAGTAGTAGTAGTAGTAGTAGTAGTAGTAGTCGCAGTAGTAGCAGAAAGTGTAGTACTAGACGTAGTAGTAGTAGTAGTAGTAGTAGTCGTAGTAGTAGTAGTAGTAGTAGCAGCAGCAGCAGTAGTAGTAGTAGTAGTAGTAGTAGTAGTAGTCGTAGTAGTAGTAGTAGTAGTAGTAGTAGCAGTAGTAGTAGTAGTAGTAGTAGTAGTGGTAGTAGTAGTAGTAGTAGTAGTAGTAGCCGGAGCAGTAGCATTCCACACATGTGGGTGTCAGCGGGGGCCACATGAACGTTAACGTGTGATATATGCAAGCAGCTCCACTGACATGCCGGGTGGTGCGATGAGAGAAGAGGGATAATAAGGAAAAGGGCGAACACAAATTATCCTGGCGAAAGACCCACCCATACGAATTTGTGGGTACCGCAATTGTGAGTATCTTCTTCGGTGAAGCTCCCTATGGGGCCACGAAGCGCTGCACTGGGGGGGGGGGGGAACGCATGCGGGCGGTAGCACTGGGGCCGTCGGTGGAGCCCCCTACGGAGCCACGAAACGCTGTACTGGTGTGATCCTGTTCGCGTGATCCCTTCATTTTCGCGAAGCATTGGCACACTCAGCGCATCGTGCTCCTGCGCCTGCAGCCCGAGTTTCGGTCCCTGGGTGTGGTCGTTGATGCCTGATGCCGTCCCGAGCCCACTGCCAGGTCACTTCAGCCTTGGCTGGCCGCGCCGGCGCGCTCATCCTGAATGTCCTTCCGCCGTGGGTGCTCTCCTCCCTGTCCTGTTCTCTGCGGCCGCCCTTCGCTGCTCTCGGGGATCTTCTGACCCGGGTCAATCCAGACCCGGGTCAGCATGAAACCAAAAAGTGCAACGCAGGAAAAAAAACTGCAACGCAAGTCTTCGCAAACCCGGGTCAGCCAATATGCGCGGCCGCCTCGCGGCCACGAGCGGCTCGCTAACCCGGGTCAGCCAGAGGGGGTCTTCGCAGGATCCTGCAGGATCCGGTGCCGTGGCTGACCCCCGTTTGCATTGACCCCCGTCTCAAGGCTCCCGATGCTCTGTCCTGCTCTTGCAGCCGGCCAGCTAGCCTGCCGTGCGCCCCCGGCAACTTGAGAGCGCGAGCAGACTGCCGCTGCAGCGCCGCGACGTGAAAAGTGGTCCTGTCTGACTGCGTCCTCCTGCTCTGACCCCTGCGTCGCCCCAGCCTCCGCCGCAGCAGGGAGGGGAGCAGGCGGGAGCAGGCGGGAGCAGGCGGGGCATAGGAGGCGACGTCCGGCACCTACCAGAGCTGCCTCCATGCCTACAGGGGTCCTCCTTAAGCACGCCGCCTGGGCCCCGCACCCTCTCCATGCCTGCAGGGGTCCTCTCGTCAGGAACGATAGTACTGTCGGTCTGAGGCGCAGCAGGCCTGAGCACCCGTCGGTCGGAAGAGGTGCGTAGACACATGCAGTGGGGAGGCGTTGAAAGTAGATTGGGCCTCCGCCCGTCCCCTGAAGAGGAGGCAAGAGGGAAAACCGCTCGACTCTTGAAGTAGGAAGGAGGTTGAAGTAGAGTGGGCCTTGGGCATAAAAAAAAATACTTTCAACGACCGACGGATTAAAGGGGCCACTGGGCCGGGCCAGTTCAAGTCAAACGCAGATTGCGACGCGTTTAAGCCGGAGCAGACATGGATGAGGCGGAAGTGACCAGGAGCGTGCCCGATGAGGCCTGGTTCTGGCCACGGACCTACAGGGGCAGCTAAGTGAGCGTTTCGTTGCGAGAAGCGCCAATGTCTTCGCGCTCTCGCGACGCGCTCGGGGGGAGGGGAGGAGGATGACGCAGAGAAGGAGGATGAGGAATGGCGAATCACGAGTTGCGAATAACTTCGCGCCCACATGGCGGCCATTGGGTTTCTGGTCAAAGATATGCCAGAGACGATGCCGAATGTGTGACCTCCCAGGGGCTGCATCCCTGACCCTGGAGGTCCCCGACGCTCTCCAGAGCTCTCCCTGGATTCCCCAAGAGGGTCTCCCAGAGGGGCCCCAGAAGCCTGGATCCCCGGGCACGAGGATCGAACATCGAACCTTGATCATCGATCCTCGAGGACCCTCGAACCCTCGAAACTCCAACCCTGATCCTAGAACCTCGAACTTTGATCATCGATCCTCGAGGACCCTCGAACCCTCGAAACTGCAACCTTGCTCTTCGATCCTCGAGGACCCTCGAACCTTCATCCTCGAAACTCCAAGCCTGATCCTAGAACCTCGAGAACCCTCGAACCTTGCTCTTCGAACCTCGAGCCTTGAACCTCGGACCTCGAACACCCACCAGGTCTTGATCCTCGGGCCTCGAAGATCGATCCGCGACGCCCGCGCGTTTGCCCAGGGCGTGGTGCCACCCGAGCGGGTCTGATGTCTAGCCGCAGCAAGCAGCGTGCCGGCGGCGCGCCAGAGGGAGAAGGGAGAAGCGGGCGCTCCTCGCAGCAGAAAGGCAGAAAGTCCTCCTCCTCCTCCTCCTCCTCCTCCTCCTCCTCCTCCTCCTCCTCCTCCTCCTCCTCCTCCTTCTCCCTCCTCCTCCTCCTCCGCCTCCGCCTCCTCGAGCCTCCTCCTCCTCTCCTCACGCCTCCTCCTCCTCCTCCTCCTCCTCCTCCTCCTCTCCTCCTCCTCCTCCTCCTCATCATTGGGCCTCCTCCTCCTTCTCCTCCCATTCCTCCTCCTCCCCCGCCTCCTCCTCCTCCTCTTCCTCCGCCTCCTCCTCCTCCTCCGCCTCCGCCTCCGCCTCCGCCTCCTCCTCCTCCTCCCAGGACCCCCATTAGCACAGTTCAGTGAAAACGACCTTGGGCCCAAACCTGGCGGGCGCAGGCCTGCAAAATGGTGGCCGCGGCGCCCTCTCGAGGACCGAAAAAGGACAATTCACTAAGCGACGTGTCAGGGTGGGGGTTCTGTCTACCCGCGACAGAATGAGCACCCCGACAAGCGAAGCCGTTTGGTAAACGCACACAAGGAAGGAATCGAGCAGGGCAAGGCTGTTTAGTAAACGTCCAGGGCCGTTCAGTGAACGCCAATTGTCAGGGTCTGGGTGGTTTTTTCTCCCTTGACAGTAGGCGGTAGGGATTGCACGGGTGCCCCCTGCCTTCACTGAAGGAAGGCAAAACTGTACGAACAGAGCCTGTTCAAGGCCCGCGAAGATCCCTTGGACGGGCGCTGGGCACCCCCCCAGCGGCACCTCGGCAGCAGGAGGAGGAGGAGGAGGAGGAGGAGGGGGAGGGGGAGGGGGAGGAGGAGGAGGAGGAGGAGGAGGAGAAGAGGAGGAGGAGGAGGAGGAGGAGGAGGCGGAGGAAGAGGCGGAGGAAGAGGAGGAGGAGGAGGAGGAAGAGGAGGAGGGGGAGCCCAGAGCGGATCCGAGAACGCCGCGCGGGGCTCCCGAAACTGCACGCTCGATCCTGTGGAAAGCCAGTCCTCTCCGCTGCCCTCTCGGCGCGCCGCCCTGCCTGTGACAACCAGCTGCACACGCGACAGTGCCCTAGCAAGCGTGGCTGCACGCGGTAGCACGGTCGGCGCGGCCGCCCGCTCCTTCGTGGTCCTCCGCGTCGTCGTCGTCGTCGTCGTCGTCCGTCGTCCGTCGTCCGTCGTCCGTCGTCGTCGCCGTCGTCGCCGTCGCCGTCGTCGTCGTCGTCGTCGTCGTCGTCGTCGTCGTCGTCGTCGTCGTCGTCGTCGTCGTCGTCGTCGTCGTCGTCGTCGTCGTCGTCGTCGTCGTCGTCGTCGTCGTCGTCGTCGTCGTCGTCGTCGTCGTCGTCGTCGTCGTCGTCGTCGTCGTCGTCGTCGTCGTCGTCGTCGTCGTCGTCGTCGTCGTGCGTCGTCGTCATCGTGGGCGTCGTCGGCGGCGGCGTCTGTCGTCGTTGTCGTCGTCGTTCCAGAAGTCGCATCCTGACATAAGAGTGCTGTCTTCGGGTGGCGACGCCCGAATCATACCCCCGCTCGCCATCGGCTCTCCTGCATCGATGGGGGGGGCCAGGACTCGGATCCTGCCACGCGCTCGACGCATTCCGAGCCCTACCCCGCCGCCCATCGATTGGGGGGCGGAAAGATACGGATACGTGTTGTCCCCGGACCTCTCTTGGGGTGCGTTCTGACCAGAATTTCGAGGCGAATCCAGCGGTGACAGCGAGGATTCCCCAGGAGGACCAGGAAAGGCCGAAAACGACAGGGGACAACACGTTTCCGTATCTTTTTCTCCCCCGAATCGAGCTGCCCGAACCGTTGCTCGGCGAGGGTACTCCGATCTTCTCGATAAGCGTCTGGGGGGCGTCACCCCCGCCGACGGCCCCACGTCGACCCACGCGGACCGCCGCCGCGCGCCGAGGGCGCTCCGACCCCCGTCGCGGCGCGACGGCGAGGCGAGGCTGACCCCCGTTGGGGGGGGGTGCTTCCCCACGCTCTTCAAGAAACCCAGGAGCAGGGTTCGGACTTCGACGGCGACCCTCCCCCCCTCCAGACTCGACGCCACCTGTGCACGGCGCCGAGCCCCCGAGGGCCTCGGCCCGTTCCCGATGGACCCGTCTTCCGGCTCTCTGCGGTGGATGGAAGGTTTCTTGTGGTCTCTTGGCATCAGGGAAGGTTTCTTGGGAAGGTTTCTTGGCATCAGGGTGGGAATTCTTGTGGAAGGTATCTTGTGATTGGGCCTCAAAGAACCTTCCACAAGGAACCCCAGGACGCCCATTGATCTTTGGCGTGGGAACGTCACGCGTCCCACAGCAAGACCAGTGAAACCCAAGAAACCCAGGGCACCCTGGACGCAAGCAGGGTGCTTCTTGGCATGGGCCTCCACTGTATCCCGAATCCATGTTTGACGGTCCAGAGGTCTGTCGAGGACCCCCACAGGCCGAAACTACAGTCGGACTTGAGCGCACAGGACAGCCGAGAGGACACAAGACTCTTCCGACGGCAACGTGGCCCCAGAACACCACAGGATTGGGCGCCCGAGTTATCCGGGGTAACTCGGGTCCGGGGTAACTCGGGTTTGGATTCCCGAAAAAGGAACCCGAGTTATCCCTGACCCGAGTTACCCCTGATGATTCGGGGCTCTGGACGCCCGAATTATCCGGGGTAACTCGGGTCCGGGGTAAGTCGGGTTCGGATTCCCGAAAAAGGAACCCGAGTTATCCCTGACCCGAGTTACCCCTGATGATTCGGGGCTCTGAACAGGACGTGCGGGTTGCACAGGTCGGGATAGACACGACGCAAGGGCACCACCGATCTGGTATGGTCGACCCGCCGATCAGGGCCGACTGCAGCGAGCGCCCTCCAGCCGTGATGATTCTATCATGATTCGAGGGCGTCGGACTTCGCCGCCGCACCCCTTGCTGTGATCCTGATAGGAAAAAAGAGAGGGGGAACAAAAAAAAAAAACAAAAAAAAAACATACGTAAACTTTTGGCGCCCCGCGCGGATTTCTCGGATCTGCGCTGGACCCCCCCTCCCTGGCGCGAGCGCCAGGGGCGGCGCCGGAGGCGCCGCTGGGGGGGGGGCCCAGCGTGGATCCAAGAAATCTGCGCGGAGCGCCACAAGTCTATCTCTCTGGCGTCCCGGTCTGGCGCGGACGACCCACCGATCAGGGCCCACTGCAGCGAGCACCCCCCCGCCGCGATGACTCTCTCACGACTCGAGGGCTTTGGCCTTCGCCGCCGCTCCTCTTGCTGTGACCCTGGGCTGCCCACACCCGCTCCGCCCCCCTCGGGGATCCACTGGCCCGGGTCAAGCCAAACCCGGGTCAGTCCGGCCTTGCAGGATCCTGCAAAAAATCCTGCAGGACCCTGCAGGATCCTGCCCAGAAGCCCGGGTCAATGTACCCCTGGCCCTGTCGGGGATCTTCTGGCCCGGGTCAATCCAGACCCCGGTCAGCAGGAAACCGAAAAACTGCCGAAAAACTGCCATGCAGGGAAAAAAACTGCAACGCAGGTCTTCGCAAACCCGGGGCAGCCAACATGCGCGGCCGCCTCGCGGCCACGAGCGGCTCGCTAACCCGGGTCAGCCAGGGGGGGTCTTCGCAGGATCCTGCAGGATCCGGTGCCCTGGCTGACCCCCGTTTGCATTGACCCCCGTCTCGAGGCTCCCGACCCTGCAGGATCCTGCAAGAACCGGCGCTCTGGCTGACACCCGTTTGCGTTGACCCCCGCCCCTTCAGCCCCGACCCCCCCCCCACCCGCGAAGCCCGCCGGCACACCCCTATAGGCGGCCAGCGGCGCCGCGGCTCCCCCAACGAGAGTCTGGTCGGGCATGTCCCCCTACGGGAGGATATTGCAGGAAAAATTGAAACTACACCAAGCAGGCTCCAGATAGTTGCAAAAAGAAGCCAGATGGCCAGAAAATCGGTCCCAGCCGATGTTCGGACTAGTTCTGGATATTATGGGACGCGCAGAGAAATACTCACACTATATGTCCTCCTTGGAGGCGCGCGTCCGTCCCGAACATACAGTATACCCATCTTGTGGTACATCGTTTCCCGAGCGGCGCGGCCAGAAGGCGCCCGCCACGACGCATGCACTAGAAGATCTCTCGGTGCGCGCGTCGCCCCTGGGGGGACGAGCCACACATGGTAGAAGTACGGCAGGTTCGTGTCGTGTCGACCCCGGCGTTGGTTCCTGACACCGCGGGGATCGTTCAACCTTGAACGATCGGTCGTCTCCGCAGCGTCCGATCGCTCAACATCGATCGATTCTGGGTCGCCGGCGGCGTTCAACCTTTAGTAAAACGTGGTTTAGTGGAAACGACCTGAGGCTCAAACCTGGCGGGCGCAAGCCTGGAAAATAACGGCCACGGCGCCCTCTCGAGAACCGAAAACGGACAATTCACTGATCGACGTGTCACTGTTGGGGGTTCTGTCCACCCCCGAATATGGTAGAAGTATGTTGGGGTGACGCCGACATTCCCCCTGCAGAAGGGGCATGCCCGACGCTGCCCCCTAAAGCCAACAAAAAGCAACAAAACGACGGGGCGCGCGGCCGCCGGGCGCCACACACCCGCCACACCGGCAGAGCCGGCGCCGCCGCTCTCCGCGGGGCCCACGCCCCGAGCGGTCCTGGGAGGCCTGGAGCGGGAGCGGGCCAGAAGCAGGAGGGAATCAATGGAGGGCAAAAAAGTCCCCCCCCCCCACAACTGAAGGGGCCCTGGGCCACACGCAAATAACAAAAACACACACATAACAGGCTTCCCCATAGTTTCCTATATCTTTTCTGGGTTTTTGCCTTCCCCCCCACCTCCTAGATTTTCCCATATGTTCTGGGGAATCGACGATTCATTGTGTCTGTGTGTTTTTCCCCTCCTGAATAACAACCACCCCGACAAGCGAGGCCGTTGAGTAAACGCACCCAAAGAAGAAATCTAACAGGGCAGGGCTGTTTAGCAAACGCCCAGGGCCGTGTAGCAAACGCTATTGATCGGGTCCGGGTGGTTTATCTTCCCTTGAATGAAAGCTGTCTTTTGGCCCTCCGCGCGGATTTGTTGGATCTGCGCTGGAC
>CAUYUJ010014514.1:363021-397578 GCA_963575745.1 Prorocentrum cordatum
GCAAGATCAATTTAGAAACGGCTCGGGGGTCTGAACTGGCAGGGACCCCAGAAAATCATCCAGGAGAAGGGATGAAACCAAATCCGCTCAAAATCTGTCCCCAGACCCATCCTGGGGTCCGTCTGGGGCAAAATTGCAACCCGGATCCCGAACTGAGCCCCCAGAGGCCGAAAAAGCTGGAGAACTGAACTTTCCCAACCCCAGAACCTTGACCTTTGCAACCCCTTCCTGCCAGCGGGGACGAGTGCTGGGCCACTCCGAAGATCAATGACTCCAACGAGACGAACCCAGAAATGCGACGTCCTGATCTGTTCAACACGGGGCCCCTGGAAGTCCAGCAGACCCTTTCCCCGGGACCGGCTTCTCACCCTGAGTCGTTTTTGGACGGCCCCGAGGCCCGGGGAGGGCTCCCCAGGACGGCAACAACAACAACAGAAACGCCATGTTATTTTTCATTAAAAAAGTGTTGAAGCGTTTTTTTAGTAAAAACAATACAAAAGAAAAACAACACAATATGTTTATATATATATCTGTATATATATAAAGAAAATGCAATGACGACTGGGAGTGCGACAGGCGGCGCGCGGCGGCGGCAGAGGGCCTGCCGCCGGCCGCCCCTGCCGGTCGCCGACGGCCGCAGCGTCGAGGGCCGGGAGCCCGGCCGAGAGCCCCGGGCCTCGCGGACCTCCTGGGCCACGGGGGGCCACCGCGCCGCCGCGGCCGCCGACGCCCTGCGCCGCCGCGCCGCCGCGCCGCGCCGCCGGCGGCCGCTGGCGGCCGCGCCCCCGACTGGGAGGCCACGTGCGAGCCCTGCCCCACCACCCCGCGGTTGATGGGCCTGCCACCACCACCACCACCACCACCACCACCATGAGTTGGATGGGGGGAAGGAGGAGGAGAGCGAGGAGGTGGAGGACGAAGACGAGGAGGAAGAGGAGGAGGAGGACCCCCTCCCCCTCCAACTCATGGCGGTGGTGGTGGAGGAAGACAGGCCCATCAGCGATTCCCAGACACGGTCGCATCGTTTAAACAAAAAGCAGGGCGGGGGGGGGTTTGGCCGTCTTCGGCCCCAATGGGGACCCTCGCCGGGCCTCGGGGCCGTCAAAGAACGGCTGAGGAGGAGAAGCCGATCCGGGGAGTCGGGGCTTCCAGGGACCCCGTATTGAAAAAATGAGGACGTCGCATGTCTGGCCTCCTACCGACTTGACAGAGCGCAGAAGGGGGCACAGCAAGACGAAGCAAGGACGAGGATAACACCGGGTGAGGATAGGTCAAGAATCTCTGAGATGCGTCGGCTCTGGAGGATGTCTCGGGCGCCGCGGCCTTCTCAGAGCGTTCCAGAACGCTCTGAGAGCGTTCTGGAACGCTCTGTCTGCCACGGATTTATCCTGGTCCTCGCCCCGTCCGACGACTTGGCGGCGCGAGCAACACGGTAGGGGGAGGGGGTAAGGCCTCGCAGAGGGAGGCGGCGGTCCTACATTTTACAGACAATGCCCACGCCATCCAAGAAGCAGGGGGGATGCGTCTAAGAAGCCCTCCCCCATCCCCCACACCCCTTCTGCGCGTGGCCGACTGACATCCAAATACCTCCAATAATGGGAGGACAGCGCACACGCAAGCCCAGAGATCCAGCCTATGGTGCAAAGCACGACGGGGAGGTGTGCCACTGGAGGCCCTCACTGGGCCCCAAGGCTGTCAGATCACCACTCGGGACAAAAACCCGGCCCAAGGAAGGAAGCGGGACTTCTGGGACGGCGCATTGGAAAACTCAAGACACCCGGCTCTGGAAATTAAGACGGAGCCAGGAAACGGAAACGGAAACGGAACGCCGCTGCGGGCATGCGCCCGGGCCCCTTAAGGGCGAGGCGGGTGAGGCCATGGCCTCGCATGAGAAGCTGCGCGCGTCGGGGGTCTACTCAGGACAATGCGTACTTCAGGAGCTGATTTCCCGACAGTCCCCACTCATCCGTTTTCTCATGATGTTGCCACGTCGTCTCGTTGAAATCGTAGTGCTCAAGTCGGGCAAAAAGAAGTCGGCGGCTCTGGAGGATGGATCGGACGCCGCGGCCCTCCCAGACCCTTCCGGAACGCTCCGAGAGCGTCCCCAAACGCTGTGGAACGGATGCGTCCTTGCCCCAGCCCCACCAGAAAAATTACCGGGGATGCTGAAATCTCGGGCTCTGATCGTGATTTCTCGCGGCGTTGCGTCTTTCGCAGCGCCGGATCTCAGGGAAGCGGGGCCGCAGAGAGAAATCCGAGCCGTAGCCCGCCGGGTCCGGCAGCCGTTGAGCCTGCAAAGTTCCCTTGGATCTGTCTAAAGATCGCACTTCCGCCTCAAACGCCAGCTGCACTTGTGGTCCGGACGGCCACGACCCCGTACAGGAAAAAACACTGCGGAGCACATGGCCGTGCTCTTACCTTTGCACGTGGCTTTCCTCACCGCTGCTGCCATTGCACTGCTTTGCTATGGGGACCCTCTCGGGATGTCGAGGTTGGGAGCTGCGGCAGAGCGCGCCATCACACCATGCGACTCCGAATCCCGCACACCCTCTGGGCGTGAGTGGTCTGACGAGCTCGTTCTGCGAACCGCCCCCCTCTTCATACCCGGCGGGGTTCAAGAGACCCCACAGACTGTCTCAAGAGGGGCCTAGGAGACCCCCAAGAGGCTTCCGCAGCGGGTGCAAGATTGTTCCAGCTGGGCGCTGCTGGGCCGCATGCTGTCACACGTCCCTGATCAGGACAAACCGCCTGTTGACTATGTTGGGATGGGCCGGTTAGGGATACTTTTTTTTTACAGCCGCAGGCGGAAGCGCCAGCGGCGGGAGGTCGCGAACGGGCCGCGGACGCGACTAAATTACCTAACGCGCGCGGGGCCGCGGATCAGGCGGCTCATCCGGATAGGGATACGCAAAGCGTTAAAAATTGTAAGCACTGGTTTTCTGCGACCAGGAAGGCGCCGAGATCGGTGCGCTGGCACCCGCTACAGCTGGAAAGCTAGCGCGGCCAGACGCGCGGCGCATGGCGACGAGGAAGGGGGCAGAGGAATAGGGAGAAACATATCCTCTGCGGGAAGGAAGGAGGAGGGGCGAGACCGCGAGGCCTGCAGGACTCGCGCTGCAATTTGTCGCGGAAAGCCGTCTCGCGGGGCCCTGCTGACCAAAGCCGGATGGAGAAATCAGCACGTCCGATAGTCTCACCGAAATCGTTGGCCAGCTCGATAGGCGACTTCATTGTCCACCCGATGCTCTCGAAAGAAAGCGCCATGGCCCCGATAGGGGCCATCCGCATTTCTTCACGAAACTGAACCTCACTCTGTGACCCGCATCCTGATATCGAGTCCCCCAAGACGCCCTGAGAGCCGCGAACTTCACTCGGGCGCTCTAAGATCCTACACTAATTCGCCCACACCTCCTTTTCCTCCTCCGTCTCCTCCTCCTCCTCCTTCTCCTCCTCCTCCTACTCCTCCTCCTCCTCCTCCTCCTCCTCCTCCTCCTCCTCCTCCTCCTCCTCCTCCTCTTCCTTCTCCTTTTCCTCCTCCTCCTCCTCCTCCTCCTCCTCCTCCTCCTCCTCCTGGGGATACCGAACAACGCAGGACACCGCGGAATGCCAGCACGAGGGCCCCCAATCGGGATATGAGCAGCGGGGTGGGGCCACGCATGCCCGAGGCCAGCTTTGAGGACCCTGGCGACACCTCCGCACCCCCGCCTGCTCAAAACCCGCGACGCCACGGACCTCCGACGCCTGCGTGGCCCCCAAGCCAGAGGGCCCGTGGTGGAAACCCTCTCGGAACACATCTGGCCCAGTGTGGGCCTCATCCTCTTGAGCTCGAAGACCCTTTCGGGCGTTGGCAGAACTGGGTTTAGTGATGTGTACGGGGGGGCGCCCCCCCCCGCCCCGTTCCACTAACCGGAACTGCCGTCACCAAAAAAAACAGCAACTACGGCAGACCTGGTTTAGTGATTCTGGCCAATTTAGGGGCTCCAGGGCCCTACTACTAACCGGGTCCCCTTACCTGGGGTCCTGGCTATACCTAACCCTTGCTGCGGAAAACCCCATGCGCTTCTTGAACTCGGCGCCGCGGCCCGCCTGCCATCAAGGCCGTCCCGTCGCCGGGCATGTCCCCCCACGGGCGGATTTTGGACGAAAAATCAAAAATACTCTAAAAAACCATTACTCCGACGGTAGGACCCCACACGAGAATCTGTTTAGCTTACCCTTTGCCCTTTCCTCCTCCCCCTGGCGGACACCCTCTGCTCTCGCCCCCTGCACTGCCCTCTCTTCCCCCTTATATTTCTCTTCCTCCTCTTCTATTTCTCTTCCTCCTCCTCCTCCTCCTCCTCCTCCTCCTCCTCCTCCTCCTCCTCCTCCTCCTCCTCCTCCTCCTCCTCCTCCTCCTCCTCCTCCCCCTCTCGCGCCACCTCCTCCTCGTCGTCGGCCTCCCCCATGCCCCTTCCCTCCTCATCCCCCTGCCTTTTCTCCATGTGCACCTCCCCTTCCCCCTCGTCGGGGCAAGCAAATCCATTTTCCTCAGCGCCGTCGCCGCCTCGGCCAGCGCCTCGGGAAGCGGGCCCCATAGGGAGGGGGCTCCCGCCTGAGACTTCCTCGCAATTCACTCACAGACGAGGCTCCCGCTCGAGACTTCCTCCATATTCAGGTCTCAAGAGCCCAAAAGTGACGACAGTTGCACGTTGCGGATGACCCGCTCGGATTACCAACATGAAATGCGGGCCCCATAGGGAGGGGGCTCCCGCCTGAGACTTCCTCGCAATTCACTCACAGACGACGCTCCCGCTCGAGACCTCCTCCATATTCAGGCCTCAAGAGCCCAAAAGTGACGACAGTTCACGTTTCGGATGACCCGCTCGGATTCAAACATGAAGTGCGGGCCCCATAGGGAAGGGGCTCCCGCCTGAGACTTCCTCGCAATTCACTCACAGACGAGGCTCCCGCTCGAGACTTCCTCCATATTGGCCTCAAGAGCCCCAAAGTGACGACAGTTACACGTTGCGGATGACCCGCTCGGATTACCAACATGAAATGCGGGCCCCATAGGGAGGGGGCTCCCGCCTGAGACTTCCTCGCAATTCACTCACAGACGAGGCTCCCGCTCGAGACTTCCTCCATATTCAGGCCTCAAGAGCCCAAAAAAAGACGACAGTTACACGTTTCGGATGACCCGCTCGGATTACCAACATGAAGTGCGGGCCCAGAGGGAGGGGGCCTCCCGCCTGAGACTTCTTCGCAATTCACTCACAGACGAGGTTCCCGCTCGAGACTTCCTCCATATTCAGGCCTCAAGAGCCCAACAATGACGACAGTTACACGTTTCGGATGACCCGCTCGGATTACCAACATGAAGTGCGGGCCCCATAGGGAGGGGGCTCCCGCCTGAGAATTCCTCGCAATTCACTCACAGACGAGGCTCCCGCTCGAGACTTCCTCCATATTCAGGCCTCAAGAGCCCAAAAGTGACGACAGTTACACGTTTCGGATGACCCGCTCGGATTACCAACATGAAGTGCGGGCCCCATAGGGAGGGGGCTCCCGCCTGAGACTTCCTCACAATTCACTCACAGACGAAGCTCCCGCCTGAGACTTCCTCCAGGTGAGTATGTGAATGAGTGAGCGTGTGACAGAGTGCGAGTGGTGATGATGATGATGATGATGATGATGATGATGATGATGAGATGATGATGATGATGATGATGATGATGATGATGATGATGATGATGATGATGATGATGATGATGATGATGAGTATGTGAGTGACTGAGCGTGTGAGAGAGCGCGAGTGATGATGCTGATGTTGATGATGAGAGAGTGTGAGTGAGTGTGAGTGTGAGTGAGTGGTGATGATGATGAGTGAGTGAGTGAGTGTGCGAAGGCAGAAGAGGAGAGGGGGTGGGTGAGGGTTCCTGCGCGGGGTGTGCAGAGAAAACAAGAACCCCACTTTGAATGTGGGGAAAATAAACCAAAAATGTGTCCCCCGTTTTTTTCATTATTTTGTAAACATGCCCCCTGCAGAAGGACAGGCTCGACTTAATCCTAGGTCGACGGCGCTGCGGGTCCGGTCCGCCTCGCCCCCGGGCCCCTCCAGCAAACGACAAGCCCGCCACGAGAGTCATTGACCATGGCGCTGAGGCTGCTCGAGGTTGCCTTGATCGACCTAAGACTCATACTCGTGGCCAACATCGGGCCAAGAACTCCCCTCCAAGACAACTCGTGGCCTGGAACCGAGAAAGCCGAGGGCCAAGCCTCCCTGAGCTTCGCAAAAAAAGGCAGTGCGTGGGCGAACCGGTTCAACTGGTTGGCAAAAACCTCCCCGGCACATCTGACACCTGGTGAACACGATCAAAACCATGAAGGATCCCCGTGCAACAGAATTAACGACGTCGAGGAGCTCATCTCTGCCGATGGACGCAAAACTGAGCCAACTTCCACCTCGTGCTCCTCAACTCCTAGTCGAACCTCCGTGGACCTCCGACCCGTTTCTCAAGCCCACCAGGGGCACACTGGTGTAGACCTGCCTAATGTGCGACCCCTGGGCGTTACTGGCTCTCTTGAACCTTCTTCTTGTCCTTCTGGAGAACGTAATGGTGCGCTGCTTCTGCCTCCATCCTCGACCCTTCTGGCCCTCACTGTAACTTGCCGTGTCGTCGATGCCTAGGTTGACTGCCGACTCCACCAAAGCGGGGCCTCCATACTTGCCAAGGGCCCTGCGCACATCATGTCCCAACATCGCCGACGATAATTATGACTGAGGCCTGTTCTACCTCGGATGTCATTTCCGATGTAAGCCCTAGGAACAACTCGGCTCAGACATGAATACTACCTCTCGTTCCTGACAAGCTTTACCTCCAGAAGATATACCATAAGCGTTTGTGTCAATGTCGAAACTCGTGCTTCGAGGAAACTGATTCGTGTCGCCCGTGGGTGTTACATACACTATCACATACATAGTGGCTAACGAGCATCCTGTTATCACCCCGCAGCTAGCGAAATGCGGGCTGTGAATGACGCTGGCCGTGCCGAAATACCGGTGCCCGAGCTGAGCCTGCGCGCTGACACGCTAGAGCTGCGGCGGGAACTGTATACAATCCGCTCCACCTCCCAGCTCGTCTAAATCGGGCTGGGCGACAAGGGGGGGGATAGCAAAGAGAAGGTTTGAGAATCAGCTCACGTAGCTGATGCTCCTGGCGCCTCCCGGCGCTGGAGGCACCCATGTATCGAGGAATAGGCCCGGCGGCGGGACCGAAACCAGCTGCATGCAGCATATTTCGTAACCCCCCCTTCCCTATCCCCCCCCTTTCGTTCGGCCCGACTAAATCGGTCGACGTGGAGAAATGTTTGAGGTCCCACAGGACCTTGCACGCCACCGAGTCCCGAGGTATGAGGGAGAAAGGGGGGGCGGAGGAGCGGGAGGGAGGACGAGGAGGGCGGCGAGCCACTCGCCCTCCCGCGGGCTGCCACGCTCCTGGCTGCCGTTCACCGACGTCGTGTCGCTCAGCTGCACCACCAGCTGCCGGCTGGGCCGCGGCTGTCTTCCCTGGCAGGGCGCGGACGGCTGCCAAAAGACGTCAAGGACGTAGGAAGAACACGGCGTGAACCGAAACTGCAAGAGGGTGAAGGCGGAAGGGGGCGAGGACAAAAGCACCGACAAAAGCACACCTCAAGAGGGCGAGGAGGAGGAGGACGACGGCGACAGCAGGAGCCAACCATGCAAACCTTCGGGGGCAGCTCGCTCTGAGAGCCTCTTGGAGGCCTCTTGAAAGCCTCTTAGGGGAGGGCTGGAGAAACGTAGCATGAACATTCAATGTTCGGTGGTATTTCGCTCTGAGAGCCGCTTGGAGGCCTCTTGAAAAACTTTTGGAAGAGGGCTGGAGAAACGAAGCACGAGCCAACCGTGTAAACCTTCAAACCTTTGGGGCAGTTCGCTCTGAGAGCCTCTTGGAGGCCTCTTTGCGTCTGCGGCTTGGAGGCCTCTTGGAGGCCTCTTGGAGGCCTCTTGGAGGAGGCCTTGGAGGCTTCTTTTGCGTCTACGGCTAGGCAGAGGGCGACGGCGCTGGCGATGAGAGGCTTAAACGGGGATGCCGCGAGAGCGAATGGCCACCATGCAAGAGTAGACGAGCGCGTTCCACTACTCGCAAAGTAACTACTCGCAAATGGCCTGGATCCGCCGCGGGGGATCTACCATAAACCACATCAAAACAGGCATGTAGGTTTCGAGCGCTTGCGAGTAGGCACTTTGCGAGCACTGGAACGCGCTCGGTGAAAGAGGAGGACGCGGAGAGAATGCGGCCAAAGGAAAATAGGAACGGGGCGGATGGCTCAGGGGTCAGATCGCTCCCCGAGCGTGAAGCACAGCACAAACATACACTTTCTTCAAATGTCCGCGCGGCTCTCGTAGGCCGGCGCCGGACGCCCCCCGCTGCCCCGGCAGGACGGCGGGAGGGGGCGGCGCCGGCGCGCGAACTCTGCGCGGACCTTCGGCAGTGCACGCTAGACTGCCTACCAGACCACCCCAGCCCAGTCCGACGACCCGAATTTCGAGTCGGCGGGGAGGGGCACGGGCTTCATGTGTGGTTCTTCAATGTTCCCCGGCCCCCCTCCCCCCCACACACTGGAAATGGAAGGCCAATCGGGGCCCTCGGGTTGGGCTGGGGTGGTCTGGTGGGCGGTGAATGTTTATGCTATCTGCAACAATCTTCGATATCCAGACGCTTCGGCCATTGAGCCAGGTAAGGCCAGATGAGCGGAGGGGAGCGGAATTAGATGGGATCCTGCGGGAGTGAGCGCTGACGCGCGAACTCTGCGCCGACTTTCGGCAGTGCACGCTAGACTGCCTACCAGACCACCTCAGCCCAGTCCGACGACCTGAATTTCGGGTCAGGTTGGGGGGTACAGGCTTCATGTGTGGTTCTTCAACCACACACACAGACACACACACACACCGGAAATGGAGGGCAAATCGGGGACCTCGGGTTGGGTTGGGGTGGTCTGGTGGGCGGTGAATGTTTGTGCTATCTGCAACAATCTTCGATATCCAGACGCTTCGGCCATTGAGCCAGGTAAGGCCAGATGAGCGGGGGATGGAGCGCAATTATATTGGATATTTCGGGATCGAGCGGCATCATGTCAGATTCGGCAGATTTTCGACCACGGACATACCCGCGCCAATGCTGAATGTAACCTCCCAAGGAATGCATCCAAAGCAGATAAAGAAAAAAAAACACCGATACCGCTGCGTCCCAGACCGTTCCTGGGGGGGCGTCCTGACTAAAATTTTCAAGCGAATCCAGCAGTGGCGGCGAGGGCCTTCCAAGAGGCCCACATCATCCTGGCGAAACACCACACCATATGCTATTGTGAATGCCGTGTTGTGGCACTGTTCCGGTCGAGCTCCCAACGGGGCCACGAACGGTGTGAGCGGTGCGGCAACTTGAAGCGGCGCCGCCATATGGACCCTGCTACTGCAGCCTTCGATGGAACTCCGAAGCGTGTGAGCGGTGCGCAAGAATGGGGCGGCGCCGCAATATATCTGCCACTAAGGCCTGCGGTGGAGCTCCCCACGGGGCCACGGACCATGGGATGGGTGCGCCACAATTGGGCGGCGAAGCCATGTGGACCCTGCCACTGGGGCCTTCGGTGGAGCTCGCTATGGGACCACGAACCGTGGGAGAGGTGCGCCAAAATGAGGCAGCGCCGCCATGTGAACCCTGCTACTGCGGCCTGCGGTGCAGCTACGAACCGTGTGCAGGGGGGGCGCCATAATAGAGCGGCGCCACCATGTGGGCCCTGCCTCTGGGGCCTTCGGCGGAGCTCCCTACGGGGCCACAACCCGTGCGATGGGGTGCGGCAACTTGGGGCGGCGCCGCCAATTGAACCCTGCTACTGCGGCCTTCGGTGGAGGTCCTATGGGGCTACGAACTGTGTGAGCGGTGCGCAAGAATGGGGCGGCGCCGCCATGTGGACCCTGCCACTGGGGCCTTTGGTGGAGCTCCCTATGGGGTCACGAACCATGTGAGAGGTGCGCCAAAATGGTGCGGCACCGCCTGGGGCCTTCGGTGGAGCTCCCCATGGAACCACGAAACGTGTGAGGGGTGTGCCGACATGGTTGACTGGTGCGGAGGGCAGAGGCAGGGATGGGAGGAGGGAGGAGGGAGGAGGGAGGAGGGGAGGAGGGGAGGAGGGGGAGGAGGGAGGAAGGAGGAAGAGACGCGGGGCGCCGTCTCTTCAAAACGAGGAACCAACACCACAGGACGGTTGGGAAGAAGGGAGAGCGAGGGAAGGGTAGCAGTATGGGCACTTGTTCCTCAGCCGGCGAGCGTGGGTTCCCAGATGGCCAAACTTTAGGTCGGGCGTGTCCTCCTACAGGCGGATCCTGGACGAAACATACAAATACTCCAACAAAGATTCACAAATACCAAACAATACTCAAACATCGTCCCCTGACTGTTTCCCGGCTACTTTTGAATACTCCCCCTGTAGAGGGACAGGCCCGACTTAAGCCTAACTTTGCACCCCGCGCCCTGCGATGCACAACGACCCGCGGTGAGCCCCGCGTCCTCTTGCGCCCTCGGGCCGCCCTCCCTGGCGAGGGGCAGCTGCCCTGGCAGCGCCCACGACGTAGGAGGGCACCAACTGTACACCAACACCGATCCTGGCCAGGATCACCCTGGGCCCAGGATCGGTGTATACGCCCTCCTGTCTGGGGCAGGAAGGCATATACACCGATCCTGGGCGCAGGATTGGCCTGGCCAAGATCGGTGTAGGTGTATAGTTGGTGCCCTCCGGCGAAGATCGAAGCACCGAGGGTGTGCGTGCCCCCGCGGGCGAGCTGGGGATTCCGCGGCCTCCCCACCTGCTCGGTCGGTTCCCAGTGGGGGGAATCTCAAAAGGCACCCATGCCGCTGCTCCCCGGACCTCTCCCAGGGTGCGCTCTGACCAGACCTTCGGGGCGAATCCGGCGGTGGGGGCGCGGGCCGCCCAGGAGGCCCCAAAAAGGGAACACGAGGCGAGGGCAGGGGTATGGGGTACCACTTCCTCCTCTGATCTGGGAGCCTCCTCGCCTCGGGCTGCTTCCAATCAGCAGCTGCGCGCCACGCCGGGAGCGTGCGGGGGGGGGGAGGGCGTGCCGGGAGCGTCCCCGAGCGGCCGCTGGAGCCCCAGTGGCTGTGCGGCCCGAGGGTCACCAGAGGTCCGCCGGTCGTAGCACAAAGCGCAACGGCGGGAGGTCTTCGGCGAGTTCGGCTTCCGAGGGCGCCTCAACGCGGAGAGGGAGGCTCGGCTGCCTTTCTCCCCGCTGGTGGGCCCCCTTGGCTCTTGGCGCAGGGCGCCTGTGCGAGGGAGATGGCCTCCTTCCGATCGCCCCCGGGTCCTGCAAGGGCCGTCAGAGGACGGCCCTGGCTGCGGAGCCAGTCCCAAGGAGGGGAGGCCCAGCCTTCTGGGGAGCCGCGCTGCAAGCAACACAGGAAGGGAAGACGTCTGGGCTCCCGTGGGAGAACAGGAAGCGCACCACCACCACCCTGAACGGCGGCAGAGAAGGACCCTTACGCCAGGCGGGGCTGTATCGAAAACCCCGACGGCCCAGACAGCCCCCCAAGAGAGCCCCTCGTGAGAGCCCCCATAGAAGAGCGAGAAATGTCACGTGTTACCAGTACAGGTCGGCGCCCGACCACAAGAAACCTTCCACGGGAAACCCAACCCTGAAACCCCAGGACGTCCATCGACTGTGGGATGTGGGAACGTCACGCTTCCCGTGGCAAAACCATCGAAACCCAAGACACCCAGGGCACCCTGGAGGGAGGCGAGCAGGGTGTTTCTTGGCGTGGGTCTCCGCTGCTGTAACACGTGCCCCGTGGCAACGCGCGGGCAATCGTGATCCCCATGGGACTTGAACCCAGCCCACGAGCTGGAACTGCCAACACCAGGGTCGGGGAGACGCAAGACTCGGGTACGGGGGACTCGGGTTGGCCTGACGGGGGCCGTCATAAAAATGACGAGACCCAATCTGAAATTTGACGCGGGCTCCCGCTGCAGACATATCACGGGAACGGGATAGTCAAAATCCACGACGCCTCGTCAAAAAAAGTTGGCAAACCCGAGTTCCGGCTTACTCGAGTCTTACGTCTCCCCGGCAGGGGAACAGGCAGGCCTGTGCAGAGAGAGCTGGCCACGTGCGGGAACCAGGCGCGACCGCCGGCAGACACGAGACTGCCGTGGCCGAGCGTGCCCCCTCCGCACCGCGGGCCGCACTCGGCTGGGGGGGGGGCCTCGCGGCGGCACCGCCTGCTGGGAGGCGACGCGGGCGGCGAGCCGTTGCCGCCAGCAGCCAGCAGGGCAGGGAACTGTGGCACGGTGCGAGGTCAGAGCCTCGTGGGCGCAGCCCGCGGGAGTGGTGCACCGGGCGGGGTCCAATTGTCCCGCAGCGTGGGGAGACGAACTCTATACACCGACGCTTTTTCCGACCCTGCGCCGAAATTCGCACAGGAACGCGGATCCTGGTGCATACGGGATCTTGGTGCATACATGCTTCGTTGTGTCCCTGGGGAAACGGGGGGAACGTATACATCACACCACCCCGACGTCGCCGCCGCAAAAAGTCTTGGGATGGAAAAAACAGCCCGCCACACGTTCGAGTGGTAGCGCCAACTCTCCCTGTGGCCGTGCCGCCCGACGTGTCGCTGGCCGGCGACGCCTTCGCGGCGATGTTGGGACCAGCGGCTGCGGCGTGGCAGGTGCGAGGCAACGGCGGAGGCCGCGAGAGAGGAGGAGGAGGAGGAGGAGGAGGAGGAGGAGGAGGAGGAGGAGGAGGAGAGGAGGAGGAGGGGAGGAGGAGGAGGAGGAGAGGAGGAGGAGGAGGAGGATCACGGTGCGGGGAGACGTAGCACGGGCCGGCCCGAAAGATGGGACTGCGCAGCCCAGCGGCAGCCGTGGTGCATGCTGGCGGTGCGAGCATGGGATCGAGAGCTCCCCAGTGCAAAAGGGACGACCTACTAGGCAGCGCGCGGATCGGAACGCTCGCGGCGCCGCCCCAACCCAGTGTGGCCCTCACCTAGCGAGAGGGAAGGAGGGAAAGAGAGAGAGAGAGAGAGACTGAGAGTGAAGAGGGGAGAGGGACGGTTGGGCAGAGAGAGAGAGAGGATAATGTATGTATGCATACTGTGTATATATATATATACATACATACATACATATGCCTATGGAAAGAGAGGGGTAACAATACACGTTTACACAAATTCCCCAATCAGTGCTTGCACTGAAGGGGTCCTCGCATGAGTTGAAGGATTTGCCGAAAAAATCCTGCCGATGTTGGTCGCACGCTGGTTCCCGGGTTCCTGGTTCCGGGTTCCCGGGTTCCCGGTTCCGGGTTCCAGGCCGATTTCGGAGGGCGGCGCGGTTCCTTGGTTCCCGGGTTCCTGGTCGATTTTCTTATCGATATGTCTCACCATCGATCTCATTACCCACTTCTCTATCGATCTTACCATTGATCTCACAATCGATCTCACTGTCGATCTCACAAGCAATCTCACTAGAGATTGCATGAGCGACTCGCGATCGATCTCACTATCGATCTGAATGAATCGATGTCACTCTCGGTCTCACGATCGATCTTACAATCGTCTTCATTATCGATTCCACGATCGATCTCATCATCGATCTCACAGTCGATCTCAAGATCCATGGTATTAATTTTGAAATCATCCACTGATAGGGTTTTCTCAAGTGCAATATACATCATAAATACAAACATTTCCATAAAAAGGAAAGAAGAGAGAGAGAGAGGGAAAGCAAGAGCAATCTAGAGAGAGAGAGAGAAAGAGAGAGAGAGGGAGATATAGAAAAAAACAAGGGCGAGGGAGACACAGAGAGAGATAGAGAGACCGGGAGAGCGATACATGAACCAGGCTGCAACCAAAATGCTAATGGCTTCAACCCCAACCGAACCCCGCCGATGGGTGCCCCCCCGTGGGTATGGTGTTATGCTGCTGTGCCCCCCCAAGGTGGGTTTAGTGTGTTGCTGCTGGGGTCCACAGACTGTCGTTTTTCAAGGTTGTCGCTGTCGCTGTCCTCGTCGTCGTCCTCCTCGTCCTCGTCCTCGTCGTCGTCAAAGACGTCGTCCTGGGACCATACGCGTGTATATGCATATATATACATATATATGAACAGATGAATATGCATTGGATCTGACTCTTAATAAAACAGGAAGAAATACCATGCGGCATGTACACGTTTATGCCGATATTTGCCGAGTGAGATAGAGAGAGAGAGAGAGATTGAATACATTGCATACATCCATGTTTCAATCCGTGTATAGAAACAGAGAGAGAAAACAAACAAACAGAAGTAGCGAGATGCGGCTCCTGGGGCGCCTCTGCCTGCTCCGAGCCCTTGCGGAAACTCTCCAGGTTGAGCCCCATCTGGTACCTCCGAGGGCTCCCCTCCGGGGGGGGGCAAGCAGCAGGGAGGGGGGGGGAGGGGGGGGGGAGGCGAAGGGGTGGTCTTGACTCGGGTCAAAGCACGCGCCCCTGCTCCTATCGACGGACTGGCCCTGAGCAACCTGGTCAGGGAGCAAAGACCACTGTAATTGCAGGCCGTCGGCTCTGCGATTGCGAGCGGGGCGGTGAGGAGGCGAGGAGGGGAGGAGGCGGGGCAGAGGGCGAGGGGTGGAGGAGGAGGGGAAGGCGGATGGGCGAGAGATGGGGAGAGAGAGAGAGAGAGAGAGAGAGCGAGGGAAAGATAGGCATGGGGAGGGAGCGAGAGAGGGGGAAGGGATCGAGCGTCGGAGAGCGAGAGGAGAGGGGGAGGCAGAGAGAGAGAGGACGATAGAAACGTAGAAGGAGGAGGGCGGTGGACGTGAAGGAGGAGCAGAGGGGAACGTTTTTGTTGGGGGGAGGGAGAAGAAGGGAGCGGTCACCGAACAATCCGCTGCCCCTCATGGGGGCTAACATGCTCCAGACGTCCAATGCAGCTCCCGCGCAGAAAGGAGAAGAGGGGA
This sequence comes from Prorocentrum cordatum, assembly GCA_963575745.1. Classification (NCBI taxonomy): domain Eukaryota; class Dinophyceae; order Prorocentrales; family Prorocentraceae; genus Prorocentrum; species Prorocentrum cordatum. The sequence goes on from CAUYUJ010014514.1 coordinate 378,020, forward strand.
AGGCGAGGCGGAGAGCAGATGCATGGGGCCGCCAAGGCGGCGGGTTACCACACGATGGGCCGCGACTTGTCCGAGCGGTCCTTGCGGGGGGCGCGGGGCGCGGGGCGCGCGGGGCAACGCGGAGGGGTGCCCCACGACGACTGTCAGCGTCTTCCCCAAGCCGATGCCATGACTAAGGATAGCCCCAAAAACTAGTCCCGCCAGGGCGCATGGCGCGGGTGGTTTAGAGAGACACGTAAGTAGCTAGTACAACCCTCTTCTTCCCCTTCGGCGAGGAATTTGCCCCTCCTCCCCCCCCCCCGCCCCCCCCCCACCCCACGTCGCAAGGCCTCCTCCCCTGGAGTCCTCTTGGGGGCCTCTGTGCCTGTTTTGGTCCATCAGAAAAGGATCTCTTGAGCGATCTTGGGATCACCTCGGTCCCGAAAACCCATCGGAAGAAAACGCGTCTAGGCTGAAAACACCAAACCAGATCAACAGGTGTCGATGCCTGTGGCCTCTCGGGGCCATCCTGGGGAGGATCCGTGGCCCTCTCGGGCCGTCTAGTAGTGGTCTGGAGGCCTCTTGGAGGCCTAGTTGAGGCCATGTTGGACCATCGCGTGTCATCTTGGTGGCAGCCTTGGAGACCACCTCGCCGTGTGCTGCATTGCCGTGGCCAAGCACCATCAGCAAGATCAGCGTCATCAGCGTCATCAGCAGCATCGTCATCATCATCATCATCATCATCATCATCATCATCATCATCATCATCATCATCATCATCATCATCAGCATCATCATCATCATCATCATCGTCATCATTATCAGCCTCATCAACATCATCAGCATCAGCAGCATCATCATCATCAACGGCATCATCATCATCATATTCATAATCATCATCACCACCATCATCATCATCATCATCGTCATCATCATCATCAGCAGCATCGTCAGCATCATCATCATCAGCATCGTCATCATCAGCGTAATCAACATCGTCAGCAGCATCATCAGCATCATCAGCATCAGCATCAGCATCAGCATCAGCACCAGCATCAGCATCATCCTCATCCTCATCATCATCATCATCATCATCATCATCATCATCATCATCATCATCATCAGCGTCATCATCATCATCATCAGCAGCAGCAACAACATCAGCATCAGCATCAGCATCGTCCTCATCAGCATCAGCATCGTCATCATCAGCATCTTAATCAGCATCATCAGCAGCAGCATCATCAGCATCATCAGCATCAGCATCAGCATCATCATCATCAGCATCATCAGCAGCAGCATCATCATCACCATCATCATCAGAATCAGCGTCAGCGTCAGCAGCATCATCATCATCAGCATCAGCATCATCATCGCCAGCATCAGCATCATCAACATCATCATCATCAGCATCAGCATCATCAGCATCATCAGCATCAGCATCATCATCATCATCATCATCATCATCATCATCATCATCATCATCATCGTCAGAATCGTCATCATCAGCATCATCATTATCAGCGTCATTATCTTCATCATATAATCATAAGCAGCATCAGCATCAGCAGCAGCAGCATCGTCACCAGCATCATCATCATCATAAACAGCATCATCATCAGCATCATCATCATGGTCATCATCATCATCATCATCATCATCATCATGAGCCTCATCATCAGCAGCAGCAGCATCATCATCCTGATCATCATCATCAGCAGCATCATCATCAGCAGCATCATCATCATCATCAGCATCATCATCATCATCAGCATCATCATCATCATCATCATCGTCATCATCATCCTCAGCCTCATCATCATCAGCATCAGCATCATCATCATCATCATCAGCATCATCATGAATCGTCATCATCATCAGCAGCAGCAGCAGCATCAGCATCATCAGCATCAGTATCAGCATCAGCATCAGCATCATCCTCCTCATCATCAGCATCATCAGCATCATCATCATCATCCTCATCATCATTATCTTCAGCAGCATCATCATCAGGTGAATCATCATCATCAGCATCATTAGTATCATCATCAGCATCATCATCGTTGTCGCCATGAGATCACCATCACCGTCCTCGCCCTCACCCTGGCCAGAGGGTCGGGCGCGGGCCTTGCCGGGCCCCAGGAAGGTGGTGTTGGTACCCAGGACGGACATCCCGAGTCGCTGGGGGGGGGGGGGGGCAGCACGATGACGATGGGGGGGAGGAGAAGGGGCCGGGGGGGCGGAGGGGGAGGGAGGGGGATGGGAGGGACGGGAGGGGGGGGAGAGGAAGGGGCAGAGGGGAAAGGAGGGGGAGGGGGGGGGGGGGGGAGCAGAGGGGAGAGGAGGGGAGGGGGGGGGGGGGGGGGGGCGAATGTGGAGGCGAGGGCGGGGGCAGAGAAGCAGGGGAGGAGCGGCGAGGGACGAGGAGGCGGAGGGGGGGTGGGAGGGGGGACGGGCGACAGGAGACGGAGGAATTGGGGAGGGAGAAGGGAGATAACAGGGGATATGTCGACCCCTACCCCAGGCTCTGGGAGGTCTTCGACAGGACCAAAAATTTTGGGCCCAACCCTGGGACATACGATGGAGGGCGTCCATCCTCGATAAGGGGTGCGTCCGAATAGCCCCCGTCGGCCCGTTGAGGTGCATCCCAGGATTTCCCTCCGGCGGCGAGCGAGGGGGGGGAGTGAGAAAGAGGTGGTCTTCTCAGAAGGCAGCAGGACATCTCAGAAGGCCTCCGGCCTGCTGAGAAGTTGTCTGTGTCTTCGGGGACAGCTCAGAAAATTTCTCGGAAGGCCGGGGGACCTCCGAGCCTGTTGGGAGGGCCCGCTCCTGCCCACCTCCCCGCCTCGCTCGCCGCCGATCCTTTGCTGTTCGGACCGGCCAGAGACTTCTCGGGCGGAACCCGGGGCTCCCGAGCCTTCTGAGAAGGCATTCTCCTGCTCACGTCCACCCTGGGCTCGCCGCCGACCTCGGCACCCCGACCCCCGACGTCGTGACTCTTGTCCCAACGTCGACCCCCAAAGGTCTGGACCTATTTCCCCAGGCTGGTTTCTCGCCCTGAATCCTTCTTCGACGGTCCCGAGGCCCGGTGAGATCGCCTGCGAGCGGAGGGGGAGGGGCAGGACACGCGAGAGGCGGGGGACGGAAAGGGGGGGCGGCAGGGGCCCGCGGAGGCCGAGGGAGGGGGGGGGGGGCGGCTCGGTCTGCGGCCGTCCCGCGAGGCGGGCGGGGCGGCCAGATCGCGTGCCGGGGGGGAGGGGCTCATCGGCGCACGCGGGGGGGGCCTGCATGGAGGGCCGCCAGCCGGGAGTTCCGGGCGCCCGCGGGCGCTCCTGGGCCCTCTGGGGGGGGGGGCGCCCTGTCCTGGGGCGCTTCGAGAGGTCAACGAAGCGCGTGGTTCGTTCGGGACGTGCATGTCCAGCACGGCCCGAGATGGCCCCGAGGACCGTCCTGCAACCCTCTTGGGCGCCAGATCGCGCGTAGGAAGAGGATCGGTGCACGCGGAGGGGCTTGCATGTGGGTGGGAAGGAGCAACAGCAGGAAGGTCTTGAGCAAAGAATTACACCAAAGAAAAGCCCCAATCAGTGGATGGCTTGATCATGAGATCGATCATGAGATCGATCAGAGCTCGATCATGAGATCGATCATGAGATCGAGATCGACCGGGAACCCGGGAACCCGGGAACCCAGAACCCGCCGAAGTCGGCCCGGAACCAATGACCATGAGAACCCGGGAACCTGGAACTGGGATCCCGGGAACCCAGCCGGCTACCAACATCGGCGGGGAACTTTCGTCAAATCTTTCAATATCCGCAGCTGGAAAACGTTTCCCTTGGCAGCGAATGGAGAAATCATTCCAATTTTCTCCCGCGATCGCGCTGTGTTGCCGTGGTGTCTCACGCCTTCCGCCTCTGCCTGCGGAGCGAGGTGCCTCCTAGACTCCTCGACCGGACTTGGCTTGACTTTCAGTATCCGCTGGGACCCCGTCAGAGCAAGCACTGATTGGGGAAAAACGTACCGATGCCACGACTCCCCAGACCACTCCCTGGGCGAGATCTGACCAGGATTTCGGGGCGAATCCGGCCGTGGCGCCGAGGGACGGGCAGCGGCATCGGCATCCCTTCATCCTCTGCGAAGATAAGGCGACGACGATCCGATTATGTGTCTATATACACACATATGTAACATACAGGCACGCATACACACAATTATGCATGCTTGCATGCATACATGCATACATGCATGCATGCATAAACACATGCATACGTACATGCATGCATTACAATACAATACGATACATTACATTACATGACTTTGCATTACATTACATGATATTACATTACATTACATTACATTACATTACATTACATTACATTACATTACATTACATATCATTACATTACATGACATTACATTACATTACATTACATTACATTACACTACACTACAGTGCATTACACATTACATTACATTACATCGCATTACATTACATTACACTGTATTACATTACACTGCAACACATTACATTACATTACAGTATGCTACATTACAATGAAATGCAAACTATTACATTACATTACATTACACTACATTACATTACATTACATTACATCACATTACATGACATTACATTACAGTGCATTACACTACATTACAATACGTTACATTACATTCCAGACATCACATACATCAAAGCATCCATCCATATATCCATTCATACATACATACATACATACATACATACGGACAAACAAACAAGCATCACACACATGCATACATGCATACATACAGACATACGTATACACATCCGTCCATGGGTCCATCCATCCACCCACCCACCCATCCATCCATCCATCCAGACATACATACATACATGTGTAAGCTGTTCATACGTGTACAAAAGCCAAACACACACACATGTGTGTCTGTATTTTGTATATATCCTCCACCGTGCCTGGAGGCACGAAGTTGAGTGTCCTCAAGTCCTTTCAGTTCTCTGCATTCCGCATCAGGGGCCACCAGCCAGGCCCTCTTGGGGGGGGGCCCTCTCCTGGGCCGCTACGAGAGGTCAAGAAGGGCGTTGTTCGGATTATGCATGTTCAACATGGCCTGAGATGACGCCGAAGACCGTCCTGCAACCCTCTTGGGCGCCTCCTGTGCCGTCTCGGAGGCCCTGCAGGGCGGCACAAGAGGCCAAAATTTTAAACATGCAAACAACAAAATGGTTTGCGCATGGTTTCTAGCATCACCGCCTTTTTGGTCTTCAGAAAATTCAGGAGGCCCAAGAGTCGCCCACGATTGCCTAAAAACTGCCCACACAAGAGGGGCCTAAAGAGGCCCCCAAGACAGCCCAAAGGAGCCCAACAAAAGGAACACGAACTGACTCTGAGCCCTTCGCCACAAGATGGCCCCAAGATCCCCCCGAGGTACCCGAGGTGCCCCTAAGAAGCCACAACAGGTCCCAAAGGGGGCCCGAGAGGCCCCAATCGGGCCCCTAATAGCCCCCACGAGGCCCCCGAGGCGCCCAGAAACCGCCTCCAAGAGGCTTCCGAGAGGTCTCCCAATAGACTATCGCAGGCAAAAGGGCCTCTGACCGACAACCCAGGCACCGTGAAGGAATGGGCCGAAGGCAACAATTTCATATGTATGTCTATATACATCAATTCATTCACTCATTCTATCATCTATACATGTATATCCGCCGATCCGGCGTGTGAGTTTCTGAGAGCGTGGGCTTGAGCTCGCTCAAGCTTCGCTCTGGGGGGGGGGTTCGGGATCGGGCGAATTATCCAAGCAATTCACTGAACGCTCCAGCGCGGGGGGGGGTCCAAGAATCGAGGGGGGGGGAGCTCGAGCGAGGACGGGGGGGGGGGGGTCGAGCTCAAGCGGGGGGGGGGGGGGTCCAAGGAGGAAGCTCGAGAGGGGACGGAGGGGGGGTCGAGCTCAAGCGGGGGGGGGGGCAAGAAACCGGGGAGGGCGCGGGGGGGGGAGATCCAAGAATCGAGGGGGGGGGAGCTTGAGCGAGGACGGGGGGGGGTCGAGCTCAAGCGAGGGGGGGGGGGGGTCCAAGGAGGAAGCTCGAGCGGGGACGGGGGAGGGGGGTCGAGCTCAAGCGGGGGGGGGGGGTCCAAGAAACCGGGAGGGCAGCGGGGGAGGGGGGTCCAAGAATCGAGGGGCGGGGGGGAGCTCGAGCGAGGACGGGGGGGGGTCGAGCTCAAGCGGGGGGGGGGTCCAAGGAGGAAGCTCGAGCGGTCGAGCTCACGCGGGGGGGTACCGGGGAGGGCAGCGGGGGGGGATCCAAGAATCGAAGGGGGGGGAGCTCGAGCGAGGGGGGGGGGGCCAAGGAGGAAGCTCGAGCGGGGACGGGGGGGAGGGGGGTCGAGCTCAACGGGGGGGGGATCCAAGAAACCGGGGAGAGCAGCGGAGTGGGGGGGGTCCAAGAAACCGGATCGCGGGGGGGGGCGGGGGGGGAGCTCGAGCGAGGACGGGGGGGGGTCGAGCTCAAGCGAGGGGGGGGGTCCAAGGAGGAAGCTCGAGCGGGACGGACGGGGGGGTCGAGCTCAAGCGGGGGGGGGGTCCAAGAAACCGGGGAGGGCAGCGAGGGGAAGGGGGATCCAAGAATTGAGAGGGAGGGGGGGGGAGCTCGAGCGAGGACGGGGGGAGGGGTCGAGCTCAAGCGAGGGGGGGGGGTGTCCAAGGAGGACGCTCGAGCGGGGACGGGGGAGGAGGGTCGAGCTCGAGCGGGGAGGGGGGGGTCCAAGAAACCGGGGATCGTCGTCGTCGTCGTCGACGTCGTCGTCGTCGTCATCGTCGTCGTCGGTCGTCGTCGTCATCATCGTCCGTCGTTGACCCGGTCGTCGGTCGTCGTCGTCGTCGTCGTCGTCGTCATCGTCCGTTCCCACACGCATCGGCGGCACTGGACAGAGGCCATGCATGCATGCATGCGTGCGTGCGTGCGTGCGTGCATACATGCATACCTACCTACCTACCTACCTACCTACCTACCTACCTACCTACATACATACATACATACATACATACATGCATACATGCATACATGCATACATACATACAGACATACAGACATACAGACATACAGACATACAGACATACGGACATACAGACATGCAGACATACAGACAGACAGACAGACAGACAGACAGACAGACAGACAGACGGACATACAGACATGCATGCATGCATGCATGCATGCATGCATGCATGCATGCATGCATGCATACATACATACATACATACATACATACATACATACATACATACATTACATACATATATGTATGCATACATACATACATGCATGCATACATACATACATATATACATACATGCATACATACATTACATACATACATACATACATACATACATGCATGCATGCATACATACATACATACATACATACATACATGCATGCATGTATACATAAATACATACATGCGTGCATACATACATGCAGACATGCATACATGCATACCTACATATATACATGCATACGTGTATACATACATGCATACCGACATACATACATATATACATGCATGCATACATGCATACTTGCATACCTACATACATACATACATGCATGCATGCATACATGTATACATACATACATACATACCTACATAGTTGCATGCGTACGTATATACGTATATACATACATACATACATACATACATACATACATACACACACATACATACATACATGCATACATATATACATACATACACACATACATACATACATACATACATGCATACATATATACATACATACATACATACATACATACATGCGTACATGCATACATGCATGCATACATACATATACACGTGCGTGTGCTTATCATGTTGTGCAGATGCGCAGATATAGCGATATTATGTAATAAAAGACCCCTCCCCCAGGCGACCAGCAGTCAACCAGGACCTGTGCCAACACCTCCCCACCATCCCTATCAAAAATCAATAGGACGCACAATTTGAGGCAAAACCTTGGGTCATGCTCGAGGGCCCCGGGAACACTTTGTATTGTTTTGACAGGGACGGCGGGTGTGCCGCCATATCGCCTACTTCGCGACATGCCACAATCCCTCACAACAAACAGTACAACATGCACTTCGCGGCTAAATATGGATCACGCGCGGCCACCCGACGATCACTTTCCATTGGTGTTTGACAAAGGCCGCGGGGGTGCTGCCACATTGCCTGCTGTATGCAGGCCCACCTGACACCTTGATGGCCTCCCCACCGCGATTGCGCACTGGTTTTCGACAAGGATGGGGGGGGCCGACATGTTTCTCGACAAAGATGGTGGGGGCCGACATGTTTTCTGATGTGTGCTGTCACGTGCGCGGGCGCACTGGGCACACTCTGCGCGTGCCCTGGACGTGGCGCACCTGGCGCGGCCGGACCATGCGGCACACATGGTGCACGTGGAGCACGTGGCGCATAAGGCGCGAGAGGCGTGCATGGCACGCTTGGGCCCCAGGGGTGCCTGGCGCATCTGGAGCGCCTGGCACGCGTGGCGCACCGCGCCCCATTGCGCAGATGGGGCCTGTAGCGGTTCCCAGTAGCTGCCCATCCAGAGACGACCGCTGAACATGCTGAGTCCCTGGTGCCGCTTATGCGTTGGGAGGGGGGGTGGGATCGAGCGAGACAGCCTGCGGGCGGAGAGTGTCTTGACCGCTCCCCCCACCCCCTCTCCCTGGGTTTGGAGGGGGCGTTGCGCGAATGGATGGAGTTTCCAAGATGGCCTCGGCGAGGAATCAAAAATCATTGACGTGGCTAGTGTTTGGGCCACATGTTGGCCTCCTGGGGGGGGACCTCATTGAGGAGCTCCCCTCCTTTGATCGATCTCTTCCAAGATGGCTCCAAGATGTCCCCCGAGGCTCCCGAGGGTGCCACAAGACGGCCCCAAGAGGTGCCCAGGAGGCCCAAAGGGGCCAACAAGAGGCCCCCGAGATGCCCCCAAGACCCTCCCAAGAGACCCCTGAAGACGCGCCAAGAGGCCCCCCCAGAAACACCCAAGACACCCCACGAGCTCGGCGAGAAGACCAAAACCATTGAGTTGACTGAAGTGTTGGCCACGCGTTGGCCTCCTGGGAAGGGGGACCCCAGTTAAGAAGCCCCCCTCCTCCGATCGATCTCCTCTAAGATGGCCCTAAGATGGCCCCCGAGGCGCCCAGGGGTGCCTCAAGACGGTCCCAAAAGGTGCCCAGGAGGCCCAAAGAGGCCCAGACAGGCCCGCGAGAGGCCCAAGATGCCCCCAAGAGGCTCCGAAGAGACCCCCAAGACGCTCCAAAAGGCCCCCCAGAAGCACCCAAGACGCCCCAAGAGGCCTCGGCAAAAAGACCCAAATCACTGATTATACGAAAGTGTTGGCTACACTGTTGGCCGCCTGAGGGGGGGAACCCTAATGTACTACGGCCCCTCAATTGATCGGTCTCCTCCAAGATGGCCCCCGAGGCGCCCGAGGGTGCTACAAGACGGCCCCAAGAGGTGCCCAGGAGGCACCACAGGGGCCAACAAGAGGCCCCCGAGATGCCCGATGCCCCCAAGACCCGCCCAAGAGACCCCCGAAGACGCGCCAAGAGGCCCCCCACCCCAGAAACACCCAAGACGCCCCACGAGCTCGGCGAGAAGACCCACATCACTCAGTTAAATGAAGCGTTGGCTACATGTTGGCTTTCTGGGGGCGGGGGACCTTAATGTACGAAGGCCCCTCCCTTGATACGAGACCTATGTTGCTTCACATCAGCAATTTGGCCCCTGCTGACTTTTTTCAAAATAATATAGTGGGATGAAACGCTGCCGCTGGATATATCGAGCACAGTTGATCACAACACAAACGCTCCTGCGATCCCCGCCAAAATGGCAAGAAATGGTAAGTTCAGATCCGCATGGCTACATTGCAACCGAACCGCTTGACCACCATCTCGACCGAACTGGCGGAATTCGACCACGCGTCCGACAAAATACGTTCGACGAGGGATGCGCTGCACAATGCCCCGGCCACGGGCAGCGCTACGAGGGAAAGCGGGCCCTTCGATGTGTCACTTTCAGCGCCCGTGAAAGTGACACCTCCCAGGGCCCACTTAAAGAGCACCAGAAAGGCTCCAAGAAGGCCCCGAGAAGGCCCCAGGGCGGCACCAAGAGGGCTCCCAGAGGGACCCAAGAGAGGCCCCAAGAAGGGCCCAAGAGGGCCCTCCGCGGTGTCACTTTCAACGCCCGTGAAAATGACACCTCCCAGGGCCCACTTAGGGCCTCAGAAAAGCTCTAAGAAGGCCCCGAAAGGGCCATAGAGAGCCGCCCTGGGTTCAACTCCGCGTGGCGGAGTTGGAAGCGATAACTTCAATACCCTACTGGAGGCCTCTTAGGGGCCCTAAGACGGCACTGAAGAACCCCATCGGGGCTTTTTCAAAGGCAGAGGAGGGCGCAAAAAGGGGCCTCAGTGAGCCCCTGGTCTAACTCCACCTGGCGGAATTGGAAGCGATATCGCCCGGCGCCTTCATGGAGCCGCTCGGAGCTTCCAAGACGGCTCCAGAAGGCCCCAGGAGGGCCCCAAGAGGATCGAACGACGATTCCTGGAAGTGCACCAGTGAGACCCTTGTTGACCTCCGCCTGGCGGAGTTGGAAGCGACAATTTCCAGTGCCCTCTTGGGGCCTCTGGGGGGCCCCTCAGAAAGCTTTGGGGAGCACAGTGAAGGCCTTCGCAGGGCCGCGTGAGAGCCGTACCAGGGCCGCATGTGTGCGCGGATGGGGGCGACGAGTGCTGACGCTGACGAATATGAGAATGATGAGGGCGATCAAGGCTGGCCCGAAACAAATCCTGGCGCCATTGCAGGCCGCCGATTATCGGCCACGCCGCCAGGACGACGCCAAGCAACAAAACGACACCAACCAACAAACCGACACCAACCAACAAACCAACAAATCGACACCGGCCAACAAAAGGACACCAAGCAACAAAACGACACCAAGCAACAAAACGACACCAACCAACGAAACGACACCAACCAACAAAACGGCACGAATCAACAAAACGGCACTGACCAACCAAACGACAAATCACTTCACGACACCAATGAACAACGCGAAATCCACCGACCGCCAACCAAGCATAAAATCAACCGACACAACGAAACCAACCCATAGAGCCAGACCAACCACTGGATTCGTGAGTCGGGGTAGTCATGGAAGTGAGCCGCTGCAGCCCGCGGAAGCCATTAACAGTGACCAGAGCACCGCAATGCAGCAACGTCCCCGGGCGGCGGCGGGAGTCTTGGATCTCCCGCGGGACTGGAGCGTAGCGAGTTCGTCCTGGGTCCGGTTTAGTGAAGTGAAGAATTTCGGGGTGCTTGCATGGCAAAAACCTTCACTTCACTAATCTGGGGCCCCTGGAGCCCCAGGGCGTTTCAGGTCCCCTCGCTGTCTGGGTAGTCCAGGGGGCGCAGTGGCGGCTTACCAGAGGCCCTGTTCCCTAGCCTCACTTGCTTTCACCCGTGGTGCTCGACGGCCGTCTCGGAGCTGTCTTGTGGCGGTCTGGGGCAATCCCGAAGCCTCTTGGAGCCATCCCAAGGCCCCAAGGCGCCACCAATGGGGGCCCCAAGAGAGCTCCCAGAGGGCCCCGAAAGGCCTACAACAGATTGCACGTTCGCGCGAATTCTTTGTACCACTTTGGGGGGTCCCTCTTGGGGCCCTCGGGGAACGTTCTTGGGGCCCTCCGAGGGCCCACTGGGGCCCCGGGAAGGCCCCAAGAACGCTCCCAGAGGGCCCCAAGAATGCTCCAAGAGGGCCCCAAGAGGACCCCCACAAGTGACAAAAACTATTTGCATGAGGGTGCAACTTACTCGGCGCCTCTTGGGGCGCTCTTGGAGCCGTGCTGGGCGCCACTCGTGGACGACATGGGCTGGGCGACGGCATGTGGACCCTGTCGCTTGGGCCATCGGGGGTGCTCCCCAATGGGGCCACGAAGCTTGTGAGCGTATGACGGAATGGGCTGGGCGGCGGCCTGTGGGCCCTGCCTGTGGGGCCGTCGGTGTAGCTCCCCGTGGGGCCACGAAGCGTGTGAAACGTATGCCGAAATATGCTGGGCGGCGGCCTGGGAAACCTGCCGCTGGGACCTTTTTTGGTGGAGCTGCCTATAGGGGCACGAAATGTTTGAGGGTGTCATCAATGTGGCCTGGGCGACGGCATGTGGACCTTGCCGCCGGGACCTCCGATGAGCTCCTCATGGGGACACGAAGCGTCTGAGGGGCGTGCCGACATGGGCTGGGCGGCGCACTAAGGACCCTGCCGATGGGGCCTTCGGTGGAGCACCTCACAAGGCCACGAGACTTGCGGGGGATGTGGCGAAGCAGAGACGCGGGGGAACAAGGGGGGTGTTTTGATGATGTTGATGAGGATGGTGGTGGTATTGATGATGGAGACGGCGAGAATGCTGATGATGCTGATGATGATGGTGATGGCGACGATGACGATGGACGATGACGACGGAGACACGCGGAGAGCAGGGGCAGATACGCGAAGAGGGAGGACGAGGGAGGGGGCCGGAAGGAATGACGCGGGGCGGTGTCTCTTCAAAACGAAGAACCAACACTGCAATATGGTAGGAAATTTCTGGACGACCCCCCCCGTGGCGCGGTCAATGTCCGCGACAGCATCGCTGGCACTACGAACAAAATGATCGAACTCTTCCTGCGACGTTACCCGCGGGGTGGATAAGCCAGGGATGGGGGTCGAAACCGCCCCAGCGCAAAGCAAATGTACAATCCTGAGAAACCCCAGCCCACATCAACCGATCCGCAACAAGCACGCAAGCCTTTGACGACCCCAACGCACGTGACATCGCATAACGCGACGCGCAATCGAAAACGTTCGACGCGCTGCCTCGGAATGACATCGGGCTTCATGGAACGTCGAATGGACAACATGAAAAACCGCCCTGTGGGCTCCGAGACCCAAAATTACTGATGTGAAGGATTTCGGCTCGTCGACTTGATGGATCTCCTGCCAGATGGCCCCAAGATGGCCCCCGAGGTGTCCAGCTGTGCCCCAAGACGCCCCCAAGAGGTTCCCAGGAGGCACCAAAAGAGGCCCCAAAAGAGGCCCTCGAGAGACCGCCAAGATGCCCCCAAGAGGCCCCCAAGAGACCCCCAAGAGGCCCCAAGAAGCTCCCCAGAGGCACCCAAGACGCCACAAGAGGCCCCGTGGACTGCCAAAAGACCCCCAGGACATCCCAAGAGACCCCGCCGTCGTCGTCCCCCTTCAGGGTCGGTGGCACTGGCCGCAAGGCTTCCGCAGCAAAAGAGAAACGACGCGGACAAGAAGAACACACCGTGAGGGGTCAGGGATCCGCCAGCCCCCTTGCTGGGCCACTAGCCTGCGAGGATGAGGATTGCAGCTCCCTGTTCCACCTGCAGCTTCCAGCTTCCACTGTTGCAATCCTGGTTTCTGCCTCCATACTGTTCACTTTTGCTGTCCGCGCGAGGGGTGGGAGCCCCAAACAAATTGTTTCACCACGCCCTGGGAAGGTGTTCGAATTCGCGGGGGGCGTGGGACACGCAAAAATGCATGATGTTCGCGTCCCCGAGGCCAGAATCCTTAGTAACTTACACTATATTCTCGTCCCCGAGGCCGTAAACACTCGTAAAGTACGCGATAGTCGCATCCTAGAAGCCATAACCCCTGTGAATTACGCGTCCCCGAGGCCACAAAGCTTTCTGACAAAGTATACACGATTCGCGTCCCCGAGGCCATACAACCTACTAGATTACAGTAGATTCGCACCCCCGAAACCACAAACCCTCGAACAATACATGAGATTCGCGTCCCCAGGGCCATAGCCCTTCGCAAATGATGCAATGCTTGCTTCCCCGAGGCCACAAACCCGCACCAATTACACAAGATACGCGTCCCCGAGGCCACAACCTTCATAACTCACTCAGTGGCCCCCGAAACAATAAACCCTTGTAAATGATGCAGTAGTTGAGTCCCGAGGCCATACACACCCACACATTACACAATATTCGCGTCCCCGAAACCAGAAACCCTCATAATTTAAGCCATGTTTGCGCCCACGAGGCCACAAACCCGAGCCCACAAACCCTCATACATTATACAAGATTCGCGTCCCCGAAGCCATAAACCATTGTAAATTACCTTATCATCACGAAGCCGTAAACCCTCGTAAATTAATATTGGCCCTCGCGTGAAGTCCCAACATTGCTTCGCGTCAGCGTCCAGACATCCCAACACAGCTCTGGCAAGTCCCATTCTAAGAGAGGGGGGCCGGCGGCATGGGGGCGAATCCCTTACGGGTAACAGGGGATATGTCGACCCATATCCCAGGCTTCGTGAGGTTTTCGAATGGATTAAACCTTTGAGGCGCGATTCCCGGGATGTGCCATGGAGGGGCGTCCACCCTTGATCGGGGTTCGTCCGAGCAGCCCCCTCTCGGGTGTATCACAGGGTTTCCCTTTTTGAGCGGCTTCACTTGTCATCGTCGAAATGTCGAAGGCAAGGGGGGGAAACAAAGGACTGCGAAGGGAGCGGCGGCGGCACGTTCTCGACGCCGACGCCGCGCTGCCAGGGCCGCGGCGTCGCAGCCCCGCCGGGGCCAGGCGCGGCTTCGCCACGGGAGCGGCCGGGCGGGCGCGAGAGGGGGGGCTAGGGAGCCCACAAAGGACGTGCGCGCCCAGCTGTGTACGGCGGGTTTGTGTCGTGACGACCCTGGCGATGGTTTATGACACCGCACCGATCGTTCAACCTTGAACGATCGACGGTTTTCCGATCGCCCGATCGTTCCGTGTAGGCCGATTCTGGGCCACTGGCAGCGTTCAACCTTGAACGCCCGCAGCGGGGTCGCCGCTGGTCGACACGACACGAACCTGCCGTACATGAACACGGCCCCTCGATCTGCGAGACCGGCCGCGTGATACGAACTTTCGGGCGATGCGTACCCTCGAAACCAGCGTGGATTCGTGTACGCGTACGTCCTTCTTTCGCTCCTGAGGGGTGGATCGCCACAGGCAAATCCCAGGAAGGGAGTCGGGCAGCGCTGGTTCTTCCTCCTCCCCCTCCTCCGCCTCCTCCGCCTGCTCCGCCTCCTCCTCCGCCTGCTTTGTTCGTCCAGTACTGGCATGCGCAGATGGTGCAGCGGCTCATCGACATGTTCGAACAGCTGGACGTGAAGGTCTCCAAGGGCGTGGAGGGCAAGACGGTCACCATGGCCTCGACCACCGCGCTGCAGGACGGCCTCGCCAAGCGGGTGCGGCCACTAGGCGTCAGGATGGTGCGTCACGCGGACCACCTCGGCGTCACCACCGCAGCGGGCAGGAGACGACGAGGCAGCGCCTTCAGCAAGAGGGCCAGCAAGTATGCAGCGCGGCGAGACCGCATCGCGCGCATACGCCGTACAGGAGGCCGTGCCCAGACGATCATCAGGCAGGGCAAGGTGCCGTCGGCGATGTACGGGGTGCCGGTCATGGGCATGGCCAGCTCCACGCTGGCGCACCTGCGGCAGAGCGTGGCGACCTCCTTCAGGGGCAACACCATGGGCAGATCCACGCCGCTGGTGCTCCTCGCCGAGGACGCCGACCCAAGCATCCGCGCCAACACGGAGCCTCTGGTCGACTGGGCCCTGGCGTGGCAGGAGGTCGCCGACCAGCCAGACCTGCGGCACCAGCTCCAAGGAGAATGGGAGAGATGGGTATATCGGGTGGGTCGTGTCAAGACCCCGTGGCTACAGGTGCGAGGGCCAGCAGGAGCCTTCGCAGCGACGATCAAGAGATTGGGCTGGATCACGCAAGCAGCCCACAGCATCACCATCGGCGAGGAGGTCTTGGACCTGAGGACACTGCCGATCAAGGAGCTGAAGCAGCGTATCCGCAGGGCCACAGAGGACAGCCTCAAGCAGGAGTGGCTCAACAAGCACGGGGAGAAGCACGACCTCGACTGCCTCTTCGTCGAACCCGTGCAGGCGCTGCTCAAGAGGGCGCGGACAGGCCGGTGGACACTAGAGCGCCAGACGAGAGTGCGCAGCCTGTGAAGCGGAGGCACATGGCCGCAACAGCGGCTCTTCGAAGAGGGCGCCGCGCAAGTCAACATCTGCAAGGCGTGCCAAGAGAGCGCAGGGACGGACCGCCACAGGCCCTTCGTGTGCGCGGCCCGAGACGAACATCGGAGAGCAGTCGGAGGGCACCACATATGTCACCGTGGTGCTACGAGATGGCCTGGAGCGACGGAGGCGCAGCTGGCGGCGTCCGAGGCGCTCTGGGGGCGGGGCCTGACTCCAGACCCCGCGAAGGAGTTCAACCTGTGGGACCTGCCCACCATGGACACCAGCGCCGTGGAGGGCGAATCCATCGGCTTCGTGCAAGGGGACGTCTACACCGACGGCAGCTTGCTGTACGGGGAGTGCCTAGTACTTCGGCGAGGAGGCTGGGTTTTCGTGCAGCTGGACGCTGAGCACGAGCTGCGGTACGCCATGTTCGGCCCGCTCGAGGGGCCACAGAGCGTCCAATCGATCTACAAGAGCGAGCTGGTCGCGATCGCCAAGGTCCTCGAGCGGGCCTGCCCGCCTGTCAGGATCTTCTCGGACTGCAAGGCCGTGATCGACGGGTTTGAGAGAGGGCCCGCCTGGGCCGCGCGCGCGGACACAGCCCACAAAGATGTATGGCTGCGCTGAGGAGGCTCGTAGCCGAAAACGGAGGGATAGGGACGCAGGGAATCACGTTGCACGAAGTGAAGGCACACGCCACCAGGGCCCAAAGGGCTCATAGGGGGCCACAGATTTTCATAGGGAATAAACTCGCAGACGCCCACGCAAAGCGAGGGGCACAGAGGAATCCACACGAGGCCTGGCACAGGGCCGCATACATTCCGAGATACAGACTGGTTTCAGGCATCCTGGAATTCGCCGCACGAGTCGGGGTCCTCGGACGTGGGCTCGGGGACGCCTCCGAGAGCACTGGGCCCCGCGGGGCCCAGGGTCGCCCCGCCCCCCCGACGCCCAGTGGAGGAAAGGAGGTCCCCACGGGTCTCCCACAGCCGCCACCTGGCCCGCGGTCGCCCCCCCCCCCCCCCCCGGAGCCCCCCGTGGTGCTCGGAGGAAGGATCCAGAGGCCTAAGCCGAAAGCCACCAGACGGTGTGCCTGCCGAGAATAGTATGATGTCGGAGGTGTGCCAGTTACGCCAGGGACCGATGGACGGGTTTGTGTTCCAGTTGCCCTGGGGGTAATCCTAGGGTCGCAGCTGGGCGTTTACACCGTGTGTGGCAAGGCAAGCACCCCACCACGAATCAGACTCTCTGAGGCCCTTGATTGCCCAGGACAGGCCTGGGATGACGGGTGCCTCGTAGGGTTTCGTCGCCGCGCCCTCGGCCGCCTCGACAAACCGACCGCGAGCGAATCCTCAGCGAATCCTCCGCCTGCGTCTCCTCCTGCTCCTCCTCCTCTGTTTCCCTCTCTGTGTCTCCCTCTGTCTCATCATAATGTTCCTCTTGTTCCTCATGGTTTCCCTCCTCTTCTCTCGTTTCCCTCCAACTGTTCCCCCTCGTTTTCTCATCCTCCGCCTCCGCCTCCGCCTCCGCCTCCGCCTCCGCCTCCCCTGCCTCTTGTTAGTCGTGGCATTTGCATCCGTATTAGTATTAGTTGTAGTAGTACTCCGATGCTTGATAGTATTCGTACCATGAGTAGTGGCAGCAGCATAGGTAATACTATGATGAAAATTAAGATTGGTAATATTGGCATTAGAAATGACAATATCCTTCGCTTGTTTATATTGGCACTACTCGTATAAAAAAGACAAGGGATGAGGAGCCGTACGTCGACTAGCACTCATAGCATTATTCATCTTACCTGGGTATGACCCTGCCCTTGATTTAACTACATGCATTCTAGACATAAATATATATATAATAATGATACGAACCTAGTTTCAGCAAAACTGCATTAACAATAATAGTGACATCCTTCGTAATGTAACGGTATGCGTTTCGTCTTCGTGATAATCACATTGAAATTTCAGTAGTAGGATGAAGATGCGTACTCTCCGTAGAGTTCGTGTTTTGTGAAGATTGTCAGTACTATTAGGTCTCGCCGTCGTCTTTCCATTATCGGTAATAGTATTGGTAGCATTACTCTTATGCGCCGTCGTATTATTAAAAGTCGCATGCGTAGTGGCGTACACCTGATTCGTATGAGTATGATGAGTCTGACGTTCGCAGCCATACTGGCAGTAGTAGTAGTAGTAGTAGTAGTAGTAGTAGTCGTAGTCGTAGTCGTAGTTGTAGTAATAGTAGGTAGTGGTAGCACCAGCAGCAGCAGTAGTAGTAGTAGCAGTAGTAGTAGTAGCAGCAGCAGGAGTAGTAGTTGCAGCAGCAGCAGTAGTAGTAGTAGTCGTAGTAGTCGTGGTACGAATAGTACTAGTAGTACTAGCAGTAGTATCAAGTAAGTATCATTAGTAGTGGTCGTAGTAGTAGTAGTAGTAGTAGTAGTAGTAGTAGTAGTAGTAGTAGTAGTAGTAGTAGTAGTAGTAGCAGTAGCAGTAGCAGTAGTAGTAGTAGTAGTAGTAGTAGTAGTGGTGGTGGTGGTGGTGGTAGTAGTAGTAGTAGTAGTAGTAGTAGTAGTAGTAGTAGTAAGAGTAGCAGCCGGCTGTGTAGCACGACTATTTTTGGTGAATAATAAGGATTGATCAGTTTGCGGTAGTAGTAGTAGTAGTAGTAGTAGTAGTAGTAGTCGTAGTAGTAGTAGTAGTAGTAGTAATAGTACGAGTAGTAGTAGTAGTAGTAGTAGTAGTAGTAGTAGTAGTAGTAGTCGTAGTAGTAGTAGTAGTAGTAGTAGTAGTGGTAGTAGTAGCAGTAGTAGTAGTAGTAGTAGTAGTAGTAGTGTTCTGATTCACACTGCTAGTGACAGCGTTAGTATTAGTAGTGACAGGCGTAGTGGTACTCTTAGTGTTCGTATCACGATTCGTCGTTGTCTTACTAGCATCAGTCGTCGTCTTAGCCGTCCTCGTACTACTACGTTTCTGCGTATCAGTACGGGTGTTCGTACGATTCGGAGTCTTAATCGTTGTGTTTTCGTTCGCCAGCGTGCCATTAAGAATGGCAATCATAGTACATCAAGTCATAATGTTCATGTTCGCCGTCCTCGTCTTGTTAGTATGATTCGCCATACTCGTGGTCTGAATATCAGTTTTAGTCGTCGTCACCTTCATAGCATGATGTTGGTATTCCTATCGTATCAGTAGTAATAGTAATGATGGTAGAAGTCCTCCTCCTCCTCAGCCTCCTCCTAAGTATTCCTCCTCCTCCTCATCATCCTCCTCCACCTCCTCCACCTCTTCCGCCGCCTCTGCCTCGGCCTCCGCCTCCGCCTCCGCTTACCCCAATGTCCTCATCTTCCTCCTCCTCCTCCTCCTCCTCATCATCATCATCATCATCATCATCATCATCCTCCTCTTCCGCCGCCTCCGCATCCCCCTCCACCTCCGCCTTCGCCTTCGCTTCCGCATCCACCTCCACCTCCGCCTCCCCCTCCGCATCCATGTCCGCCTCCGCTT
>CAUYUJ010014515.1:0-32500 GCA_963575745.1 Prorocentrum cordatum
CATGAAGCGAAGTCGCCCCAGGAGCCCCGTGGCCCCGTCGGGGGCCCGCGGTCCGCTCACGCGCCAGCGACCCTGAGAGGCGCGTGGCCGCGACGGGGGTCGGCGGACCGCTCGCGCGCCCGCGGCCCGAGCGGGGTCGGCGGACCACTCGCGAGCCCGTGGCCCCGACGGGGTCGGCGCGCTAACACGCCAAGAGAGGCGCGCGACCCCGCGGGGGGGTCGGCGGCCCGCTCACACGCCCGCGGCCTTAAGAGGCCCGCGGCCCCGACTGGGTCGGCGGTCCACTCCCGCGCCAGCGGCTAGCAGGGGGCCGTTGGTTGGTTGGCTGGTTGGCTGGTTGATTGGTTGGCCTGGTGAAATTTTGGCTGGTTGGCTGGTCGTCGAGAGGCAGAATCGACAAAAGGTTGCAGATCCAAGTCAGGTGAGAGCCGAGTTTTGAAATGGAGCCGCCGCGGGCCCTCGTGAGTGTTCTTAGAGCCCCAACATGGCTGCCACGCTGGCCCCGCACTTAATTCTTTTAGATTTTTTGATCGCGAGCCGCACTGGTAGACTGGATATGTGCAAATATGTATACATACACATCTAGTGATGTAAACATATACACACACACACACTCGTTCACACATATGTACATATGTAACCACGCGTGCATGCGCGCACAAACATGTAAACATAGCCAGTTTTGGGTAGATCAGCGCATTCATCCGATATTGAATTGCGTTGGCAAGCGCCGCTCTCCGATTATTGCTCATCTTGGCTGTGACGGCCCGCGCATGTACGGCAATATACCTTCTGAACACTTTCGCAGTGTTGTTCACCCGTATGCTTCAGCTTCGCATGGTTCTCAGGGACCACGTTCTGAACCAGTTCGCAATGTTGCCCCGCATGACACGCATACTTCACATGACTATCAGAGAGCAAAGTGCGCGATCGACTTAATCCAGGCCAGGCAGGAGCTCAACGCCAGCACTACGTACATGTATTGTTGGGACAAGTGGCTTAACAGTATGGAGACGATGGTTCTTGAACAGAGAACAGGCGTGTACCGCCGTCGGTGGGAGCTACGCAACCCCTACGATCCGTACACGCCGACGCCCGAGATTGAGTTACACCGACAGTTGATGATTACTGCACTCAAGGCCCAGGGGGACCACCTGTTTGAAGTAGCGAACAAAATCAAAAAGATTCGGGACATGTTCTTAACTACAGATGGCGCGGTTGCGGGGCCGTGGCCACCCGTTCCAAAATTCCCGAGCAAGTTCCCGAGGCCCTAGAGCACATAAAAAGATACGGCTTCGGACGCGCGCCGCCGCGGCACGCAATTTGGCGTGTCGGGTTGACGCGGTTGACGCGTTTGGCGTCGACTGTGGGACTTCGGAGTGTCTCCCGACCTGGTCTACCATAGGGCCTCTCTCCCCCAACGCAGGGTGTACCATAGGGTCTACCATGGGGTCTACCATAGGTCTACCATCGGGTTTACCATAGGGCCCCCAAAGGGTCTACCATAGGGCCCCCAAAGGGCCACCATATAGTCACCAAAGGGCTTCGCCCTCCTCCTCCTCCTCCTCCTCCCAGCCCTCGCAGAAGAGCGTGCGCCCCTCGGCTGCACGCGAGGGTGGCCTCAGGCAGGCTGTGCCCTGGCCCTCTCCCAGACCCCCTCGTGGCAAGGAGACACGTCGGCCTCCAAGGGCCCCCTCCGCGTCCCACCACCGGCAAAGCGCCACTCAGATTGAAAATCTGGTCCCAGGAACGCCAAAGGCCTCCAAAGGCCTCCTCTTCCACCTTGTCCTCCTCTTTCTCTTTCTGTTTCTCTTTCTCTTCCTCCTCCTCCTCCTCCTCCTGCTCCTCCTCCTCCCCCACCATTTTCGTCCTCCACCATTCTCGTCCCAGTCCCAAGGTCAAGGCCTCCAAAGCTGCAACGTCGGGGGTCTGGGTTCGATCGCGGGTGAGGCTGAGGCTGAGGCTGAGGCTGGCGTGCGCCGGAGCGCGTTCCGCGCGGGCTGCTGAAGCGATATGGGCGAGGAAAAGAAGCGGGTCTTACGCAAGATGACACAGCGACTTTGCGCGGCGGCTTACGCGGGCCGCCAACGCGGCACATTAAATTGGAAACGAGGGCGTTCCCGCGAGACCTAATGCGGGACGGGAAGCTTACGAATGTCGGCGGTGTCGACCCAAGTTCCTTTTCGTCGCTCGTTGGGAGAAAAACAAATTCCACAAACCCGGGACGCAATCGATACGAATTAAAGAAAACTGTCGTTACATGCCGGGTAATATACGCGTATGCATATACATATTCAAAGCGAAAGACCGAGCGGTCACTCATTGTCCCTGGGTGCGTGGTTCTAGTGGGGATCCGCGGTGACGATTATGTTTGTTGCGTTGTTTTTGTCGTTGTTGTTGTTCTTGTTGTTGTTGCTGTGGTTGTTGTTGCTGGTATGGTTGTTGGTGGTGTTGTTGGTGTTGTTGTTGTTGTTGTTGTTATTGTTGTTGTTGTTGGTGTTGTTGTTGTTTGTTGTCGTTGCCCCCCCTGCGACCCAACCCGCGACCTACCCCGCGAACCACCACGAGACCCACCCCGCGACCCACCCGGAGACGCACCCGCGACCCACCCGCGACCCACCCAGAGACCCACCCGCGACCCACCCGCGACCCTCCCCGCGACCCACCCCGCAACCCACCGCGCGACCCACCCCGCGATCCACCCCGCGACCCACCACGCGACCCACCCCGCGACCCACCCCGTGACCCACCCGCGACCCACCCGCGACTCACCCCGCGACCCACCCGCGACCCACCAGCGACCCATGCGCGACCCACCCGCGACCCACCCGCTACCTGGCCCATGACCCACCCGCGACCCACCCGCGACCCATCCCGCGATCCACCCACATTGCTTTATCGAAAAAATCTTCGCCTGCGGCGGGCTCTATGCATAGATTGTAGATGTTCGGCGCCTGCGGCGGCCTTCTTCAGAGCCTCGCAGACTGACGACGTCCTCTCCGCCCTCTCACTCTTATCCGCAACTGCGGGATGCTACGTTTTTTTTTTCAACCTATATATATATATATACACATATATATAGAGAGAGAGAGAGAGAGAGATAAAAGAGAGAGAGAGAGAGAGAGAGCCCGCCTCTTCTACACGAGTGCCATAGCTGACCCATCAAAACAAAGCAGACCAGCGCGACGAGGGACGCGGATGCGGCGATGATAGGCTGCTCAGCTTCTCCAGGTATGCGTGAACCAGGAGCCATGCGAGTGGCAAGTCAGAGCGCCGCCCTCGAGCGCAACGGCAGGCCTGCAATGGATGAGGAGCACCGAGGGCCAGCAAGACACAGAGAGGTCCCAGACGAGAAAACGTGCAAACACAAGTGCGGGCGGCACGCGGGTGAGTGCACTTGAGCCCGCATGCAATCGCATGGTGGCCTGGGAGGGTGCGGCACACTCCCCCGAAGGCTCTGCTTCGAGTTTCAAAACTGGACAGCCCGCCTCGTCCACGCGAGCGCCATTAGCCGACCCATCAACAAAGAGCAGACCAGAGCGACGAGGGACGCAGATGCGGCGATGATCGGCTGCTCAGCTTTCCCAAGTATGTGCGAACCACGAGCCAGGCGAGCGGCAAGTCAGAGCGCTGCCCTCGAGTGCAAAGGCAGGCCTGCAATGAATGGGGAGAACCTGGGGCCAACAAGAAACAGATGAGGCCCCGTACCCCACAAGGAAGGAATGGCCGGCTGGGCCCAGGTTAGCCGGCCGAAGCAAAGCAAAACGGCCACTCGAAGAGAGAGGAGCACACAGGCAGAGGACAGAGGAGCAAATCTGCCCAGGTGAACTGTTTGCACATTGAAGCCGCCATGGCCTGCCATGGACGGGCGATCACCCCATGCTTGATAACTCTAGCGGTGGCCGAGGACAGGCGCACGGGGTAGGCGGCGGCCATTGCAGTGCAGTCACAGCCGGCGGGGCTCTGGCCAGACAAGATGACGCGCTTGTTGCCAGTGCGCGAACACATGCCACGGTGCCCAGAGCACCGACGGGACGGACTGTCGAGAGGGCCAGTGCACCACGATCTCGAGACAACTCTAGTCCGCTTGCGCCATAGAATCCCAAACTGGCACTGGTCGAAGTCACGTGTAACAGCTGTGGGGGATCTCAAAAGGCTGGCAAGAGCACGGCCGTGCCATATGAGAGAACTCGCTGGAATCTCTAACAGCACAGGGATATCCAGCTTCACGCACAAACGAATGATGCGACAGGCGAAATAAAAATTGCGTTGTCAACCCGCGAGCGAGCAAGCTCCGACTCTGAAGATCTGCTACTTCCCATGGGGTGGTCGCGCGGCCTTAACGGTCGACGGAGCGCTCGCGACCACGTCGTGCACGAGGCCCTAAGAACACGGCGCCGACCGCGCGGCTCAGCAGCCGCCCCGAGATCACATCCTCGTGAACTGGGCGCGAGTGGTCCTCCAATGCCGATTGGATGGAGTCGAACCCTAGCGCAGACATGCCCAAGCGTCTGGCAGCGGCTGCGAGGCGCCCACTGCCGCAGAACAAACCCAAGGACCACCTGTCTCCTACAAAGTGAAGCGCGGCCGACGGTCCTTTGCATTGCCGCGCAAGGTGGGCGCGCACAGCTGCGCCGCTGTCGCCGGCACAGCGATTCGCGAAAGAGCTGCGGATCACGAGCGGGCGGCCGGGCGCGACCGCACCCTGCGGCGCGGCGCGTCGGGGCCTGCCTGCATCGCAGCTGCCGGCCGCCGGGGCACTTGGTGCATGAAGCCGGCGCCGCTGACGCCCTTCTCGAGCAGCACGCAGAGGTTCTGCTCCACCAGGCCGCGCAGCGGAGAAGAGCAGTCTCCTTCGCGTTGCGGCGCATCGACGACATCACTGCCCAGCGCCCTCTGCGAAACACCTGCTCCATGGTCCTCTTCTGCGTCAGGAGGTCGTCGCTGACCCCACCGCGCCTCGCCCCATGAAGATGGGGGCGCAGGTGGTAGATGCCCAAGGCGGTCGCTGCCAGCTTGAAGAATCGGTTCAGCATGGACAGATTGACACTCCATAACGGAGTGAGTGCCTGGGGGTCCTCTCGAGCGCGGGGCTATGAGGACAGGCGCGAGGCACTGGTCGTGGTCGAAGAGGATCGACTCGTCGAGGGGGCCCGTCTTGCCGCCCAGGCGGCGCTCCGCGGGATGAAGCAGCAAGCCCCGAAACTGGCACGCCGCCCCCGCCATCTCCGACGGCTGCACTATGCTGTCGGCGGTGAGCCGCCGTGCCCCAGCTGGCCGCAGGTAGCCCGAGAAACAAATCGCCAGCCACGCTGCCATGGGCGCCTGCCGCCACGATATGAGGACACCTCCCAAGGATATCATCGCAGCTCGAGGGATCGGCAGCCGCGTCAGCGCAGGCGCGCGCCTCTTCCAGGCCTGCATGGCACGCGAGGCTCTGGGCAGCAGAGTCGCAGCCTGACGCGGAAGCCCCGGGGTGAAGTGAGATATGGCTGCGATGGTATGCGAGCCCATGTTCGCGGCTGCCCCCTGCATGCACATGTTGCTGAAGTACTCCGCTAAGATTGCGTCGGGCTGGCGCGGGGAGCTCCAATCCAGGCGGCGGCCCAAAGAATAGCTGACAAAGTCCTGGAGGACTGGAGGAGGTGGCGGTAGAAAACCTCCCTGTCGGGCCACATTGCGCGCTGCTCCAGCAGAGACATGGCCGTCGTGCCGATCCGTCCCCCGGCCGCCTGGGCAGCAAGCCGAGCCCGCCGCTCGGTCCTCGCCGAGGGCGCGGTGGAACCGCGCCGCGGCGCCACCTGCGCGAGGGAGTACATGAGGAGCAGCAGCGCGCACGGACCCAGGCTGGCAGTGGTGTGTCCGCACATGGCCAGGCTGCCAGTGGCCGCTGGGCCATCCCAACTTCCCACGGGGGAGCGCGCCTGGGGGGCTCCTCTCCGAAGCTACCCAGCGGACGCTGAGCCTCGAGCCGGTAGCTAGCGACAAGGAGCACAACTGGTTAAGGCAGGACCGTAGATGCTTCGAACGGGCACGACTGGTTGCACAAGACAACGCCAAGGGTAGATTGTCCACCAAAGCAACCATGCGCCTCCCGTCTTCGGAGCAGGTGACGATACGAAGTAACCAAGGCCTCGCCCTCAAGGCAAAACCTGTTGCAACCTCTGCATACAGACTGGGCACTGACCTATTTCCAAACGGATTATCTGGCGATGTGGGCCGGTACCTCGTCGAGCTCCCAGGGGTCACTATCGAACGTACATGGCGCATTGCTGATGGGCAGCGCCAGCGGCCCCCAGACGCCCCCGCAGTCTCCCCAGACGTGCTCGCCCAAGAGATCAAGTTTTTATTATTCCACATAACGCGCGTTATGTGGCTGGGTGGGTGGGTGGGGTCGCTGGCACATAACATAACACAGCCGCGCCCGGCCGCTCGAATGGCTGTATGCGCACATTCTGATGCAGCAGCCTATGCGCGCACCACATCGCGCGTGTACACCACAGTGCATGGCGCATGGCAGTGATCACTAAACCACAGAAACTGCATATACGACTGTAAACGCGCCATACCATTTTTTTGTCACACCCTTTGCTGCGCCCACAGCAGCACGTTCCGCGCGCACAACGCAGGTCGCGCCTGGCCGCTCGAATGCTGATTGTGCTGGAAGGACTGCCCTTTGTTGCTATTGGTCATAGCACTCATGCAACGAAAGGACCTAGCAGCTGCGAGTGCTACACAGCGCCGCAATGCCCACGAACACCACGCATGCTGATGCAGCAACCTACGCGTGCACAACATCGTCAGCGTACGTCGCAACGCACGGGTGCACAACAGCGCCTGTGTATACAGCTGTCAACGTGCACACCACCTGTAGTACGCCAGCGAAAAAATCGCTTGCGACCCGACAGCCACGACGCGCCTATGTCAAGCGCTACAATAGTTTGCGGTCCGATCAACGCGACGTGCCCGTAAACGGCACAATGCTTTTGACGAGCGCAGCGTCTGTGAAAACCACAGCGCTTGTGAACACCAAAGCGCCTGTCAACGTAGCGCCTGCGAACGCCACAGCGCCCGTGAATGCCGCATCGCCTGTGCACGCGACATAACCAGAAAACGCCACAACCCGTGTGAACGCCACAACGCCTGTGAACACAGCGCGCGCGAGCACCGCAGAGCCTGGGGCCCGGCGGCAATGCGCACGCACTTACAGTACAAGTAGCAGTGGTAATAGCAGTGGTAGTACTCGTAGTAGTAGTAGTAGTAGTAGTAGTAGTAGTAGTAGTAGTAGTAGTAGTAGTAGTAGTAGTAGTAGTAGTAGTAGTAGTAGTAGTAGTAGTAGTAGTAGTAGTAGTAGTAGTAGTAGTAGTAGTAGTAGTAGTAGTAGTAGTAGTAGTAGTAGTAGTAGTAAGTAGTAGTAGTAGTAGTAGTAGTAGTAGTAGTAGTAGTAGTAGTAGTAGTAGTAGTAGTAGTAGTAGTAGTAGTAGTAGTAGTAGTAGTAGTCGTAGTAGTAGTAGTAGGTAGTCGTAGTAGTAGTCGTAGTAGTAGTAGTAGTAGTAGTAGTAGTAGTAGTAGTAGTGGTGGTAGTAGTAGTAGTAGTAGTAGTATAGTAGTAGTAGTAGTAGTGGTAGTAGTAGTAGTAGTAGTAGTAGTAGTAGTAGTCGTAGTAGTAGTAGTAGTAGTAGTAGTAGTAGTAGTAGTAGTAGTAGTAGTAGTAGTAGTCGTCTCCGGCACCTGCCTCTCTCGCCTTGTGCCAGCGGGGCATTTTGATGTACGCAGTTTTGACTCCGGCCGTCGTCGTCGTCGTCGTCGTCGTCGTCGACGTCGTCGTCGTCGTCGTCGTCGTCGTCGTGGTTGGCCTCTCGGGGGCCTCTGGAAAGCTGTTTTGAAGCGTTTCGGGAGCAGCTTTGGGGCCTCATTTGGGCCTCCTCTTGGGGCTTCCAGGGGGCCTCTTGGGCGCTTGTTGAGGCCTCTTGGGGGTTTCTTTTTGTTCTCCCCCCTCCGCTCTGCAGCAATACTCATGTCACCTGAGTCTGTCAGTGTATGTCGCAAGTTTGCACGAGCGTACCCGGGGCAACGCAGATCGCAACATGTGGAGGACACACATGATGAACGGTCTACAAGTTCAACAGGCGTAGCGTCGAACTCGGGCTCAAAACTCACTAGTTGTTGATCATAATGTAAAGCGCAAGGGCATTCACGGCGCCGTCCTCGACGTCCGCCTCTGGCTTCCGGGCCTTCGCGTCGGGAGCGCCGACGCAGCACTCGTAGACGCAGCCGAACGTCAGGATGACGACCCCGAGGCAAAACCAGAGCCAGCACAGGTCGATGTACCACTCCCACGCGAACCAATTCAGGAAGACGGGAAAGAAGGTGAACACGCCCGCGGCGAGAATTACAAATATGCCCAACAAGATGCCAGACATGCCATAGTCGCAGTGGCAGTTGATGGGGCACGCCACGCTCGCCTCAGGCGGCCGCGCCCAGTGCCGAAGCGCGCGGGGAGCACGAACCCAAAAGTCGAAGCTGTCGAGCCACGATTGAGCCAAAATGGCTTGAGCCAAAATGGCTACGGAGGCCTCTTGGGGGCTTCTTGGGGCCTTCTGCGGGCCTTTGAGGGCGGGAAGCTGAATTTTCGGTTCGTGGTCCCTCTCTTGGGCCTCTCTTGGGCCTCTCTTGGGCCGTCTTAGGGGCCTCTTGGGCGGTCTTGGGGCAATCTTGGAAGCCTCTGCTATGGCCGCTGCACATCTCCAGGGGTCGTCTTGGAGCCGTCTTGGTGCCCTCACGGAGCCATCTCGGAGCCTCCTGGGAGCCTCTTTGTGCCCCAAGGGAGCTTAAAGGGGCCCCAAGAGCGTTCGAAGAGGGCCTCAAATAGGGTGCGCAATTGCGCACCGTCAGACGTCTTCTCGGTAGGAATGCACCCCTGTGCCTGTATACACATCCAGCATGTACATCGCTGTGCCTGCGTGCACCACAAAGCCCGTGTACACTTCCAGGGCGCGGCCCCACACCCCCGTTGCCTGCGCGGACAACAGTAATTATCTTTGCGCACGACAATGCTGGACACCACCGCGCCTGTGCGCACCGCAATTGCCGCCGCAGCCGGCGCGTGCGCTACGCACGCCGAACTGCTCGTTGTTTCCACTGCTGGGTGCGCCGCCGCGCCTGCGTGGGTGCCACATCAGCCTGCGCGCGCCGCGCGCCTCTACATACCACAAGCACATGCCTGCTCACGCTGCAAACACGTTGCGCGCGCACTACGAACAGCATACCTGTGCGCTAAACAACACGCGCTGCTGCAACGGGGGTGGGTGGGGCGGCGGGCGTTATGTTATCTACTGGGTGGGTGGGTGGGTTGGAGGCCACATAACGCGCGTTATGTGTTCGAATATAAAAACTTGATCTCCAATGCGCCAGCGCAGTCGCCCGAGACGCCCGCCTCCGAGACCTCCTCCGAGCCTACCAATACGCACCGCTGCTCCTTCGCGTTCCTCTAGGAGGTCCCTGTGCGAGCCCCTGTCGGAGCCCTCGGGATACCTGCCGCCAGGGGGCACTTGACGATGGAATCGCGGAGGTCTGCCCGCGGGGCTGGAGGTTGAACAGGATGCGTGCGTTGAAAGATGACACGCGCGTGCGACACCAACACGCATGGACGGATCAAGAGACGAAGAAGGCGACGCGCGCTTTCAAACTCTGGGCTCGGACTCCTTGGCCGCCGCTAGGCCGGCAGCCTGCAGCGAGCGAAACCCCGCCTGGTGGCCGCCTTCGACATTGTAGCTCCAGCGCTCTGAGCAACGGCCCAGCTCCGCGCAGGTGGCAGGCGGCGCACGCCGCCGCATGGCGCCGAGGCCGCGGGGCGAGGCGTCGCTAGCCGTCACGACGGGGTGCCACTCGGCAGTCAGGTCGCACATCAGGATCGGCAAGAGGTCCCGAATGGTGGTGAGCTCATCGGCCACTGAGGGCCATATCCTGCCCTGTCTGTCGCCGGAGGCTGCCACGAGCCCGCAGGACTGCGCGGTGCGGCTAGGACCTCCCTGCGCATCGTGGCTGTCCAAGTTACATCACCGAGCACGGCGCGCAGCATGCGACCGCTGTGCCATCCTCGGCGCAGTGGCCCAGCGATGGCGAAGTGAAGCCACCATTAGTTGCGAGGCTTGGCGCGCAAGAACCTTCCACTGCTGAGGCTGAGGCCCAAGGAGTCGGCGTTCTGGGAGGCGGGCTCGATCTCGTGGACGGGCAACCCCCCTCGCACGGGACATGCCCACCAGCCTCGCCATGGCCTGAGCAACCAGCACCTTGCGGCTCCCGGGGGCAAGGATGTTGTGGATGTTGACGACGTAAGCGGCCGCCCCGACGATGTCGCTCCTCGCGAGGCCCACGCCAGGCTGGCCGTCAAGCGCGGCCATGGACGCGCCGCGGCCGTCCTCGGCGAGCACGGCGCGAGCTGCCGACAGGCGCAGGCGCAGGGCCCAGGAGAAGCCCACGGGCAGCACAGGGACATGGGGGGGGACCAGCGCGGTGGGAGCGAAGATGAGGTCCACGAGACCCAGCTCCTGAAGCACTTCCGCCTCGATCGGAGGCACGGTGAACATCGCCCCCATGCCCGCGGGCAGCCGCGCGCGGTAGAATGCGCACTCCAAGTCGCACGATGAGAGATGCATGCCCTTGGCGGGCGCCACGATGCCGCCAAAAACTGCAGCTGATGGCAGCCGGTTGGACGGAGAGTCCAACAACTTTCAGTTGGCGGCCCTCGTGTCGATGACGACGCGGAAGGACCCCGTCTTCTTGGGAGTGAGGAAGAGGCCGACGGCGCGCAGCTGACCCTCGCCAGCAGCAAACTTGATCATCTGCCTCTGGTACATCTGAATCAAAAAATGCCGCGCGTGCTCGCGTCGCGCGTCAAGGCCGAGTCGCAGCACGGCCCGCGAGGGCAGGCTGCTTGTGTCAAGACATCTGCAGAACACCGACCTCGAAGCATATGACTCTGCCAGTTCTCTAGCCAGACTCTTTCCTTGGGCTGCACAAGGCCGGCGATGTCGACAGGCGCCGATCCCAAAGAAGGCCGCGCGACCTTGTCGCAGACATGGGGAGCGAACGTGGCGGCGCCCGAGCCACGCAGGCTGGCACAGGAGAGGAGCTCCCAAGGGCTCCGTCTTGAGCAGCACTGGAATTGCAGAACTCCACTGGAGGCGGCCCCAACTCGTCGACGCTGTCAGCAACGCGCACGATAGCCTGGCGCTGCCCTTGGTGCGTTGCCACGGACAGCGAGGACCTATAGCCATAAAGTTAATTGAATGCAGAGGCAGCGGCCTGAGTGCGCTCATCACGATGGACACGGCAACCGCAACGGCGCGCAGAACGGCGGCCAGCGCGTCTCGCCGGATGCGACTCATCGGATACTGCAACTGGCAACGGAATACATCACGGGCGCGAGCGCTCTGCGGCTGCCGAGGGCCTGCGGCGGGAGCCGCAACTGCGCCCCAGGAGGAGGCAGGCCCATCTGCCCCCTCCCGGCGCTTCTCAGCCACGGCCGCCCGGGGCTCCTCGGCCGCCCCTCCCGCCGTGCTTGCCTCGACCACGCCCGCGCCCACGACTGCCATCTCTAGCTCCACCGCCGTGACTGTCAGCTGCGCAACCCCCTGATGCGAGCAGCCGCTCCTCACGCGCCTTGCGGCGCCCCTTGGCGACGCTAGCCTCGCGCGCCTTCTCAGCGGCCAGCCAGTCGCGCAAGGCTGGGGCGACGCGCGCGCTGCCTGCAGCGTTCAGAGCACCAGACATCAGCGCAGCGTCGGACCCGAACTCCGAGCTCGCGGCAACCTCTCCATGCATAGCTCCTCCTGCGTCTGCAACGCCCGCCCGACCAACTCCATGGACGCGAAATTGGTCATATGGAGCTGATCGCACGCGAACCCGAGCTCCAGAAGGCGGCCACAGAGCAGGTGCGCGTCGACGCCGGGATCGTCGGGCTCTAGGAATGCTTCGGCCCTCCACTTGGCACGGCGGCAGAAGAGGTGCCCCCCCGCTGCGGCAAATGAAACTCAGGACCCACAACAGCGCGTCCTCGGGCCGCTGAAAGGCCAATCGCCCCACGGTAGCTCATGCAACTGAACAACTGCGGCCCTGAAATCGATGTACCTGACCCCCTGCGCCTCGAAAGAGACTGCCTGCACTCTGGCGTCGCCGCCAGGAGCTCCAGCTATCGCGGCAAGGGCTCCAGCAAGACCTGCCACGCCGTGCCCTGCGCAGGCCGCGCCAGGGGCTCCGACCGCGGGAGCGGGGTCTGGCAAGGCGACCGCAGCGCCTCCCAGAGCCCCGAGGGCTGCACTAGCGTGCGGGGCTGCGCCAGCCTGTCCAGCGAGCGCGAGGCCGGGCGCCACAGGCGGGGCCGGGGCAGCTGGCACGAGTGCCCCCGGCTCCGCGGCGGGAGCCATAGGCGGGCCTGCCAGGGCGGCGGCCAGCCCCGCCAGCCCACCTGCAGCTCCTGGAGCGCCCGCGGCAGGGGCGGCGGCGGCCGCTGCGCCACCCACGACCGCCGGCGCAATCGCCACGATGACGCGCCCATCCGTGTTGAGCGCGATGCCAGGCCCAGGCCCAAGCCCCAGCGCCGGCCACGTCGCGGCGGCAGCGGCCACCACTTCGCCAGGAAGAGGAAGCGCACGAAACCGATACTCCTGGTCTCCGCCCGTCTGGGCAGTTCCTCGGCCTGAGATTGCGTCGGTCCCGTTCGCCTCAGCATGCGCGTGACCGTCGGGAGTCAGGATCCCTGTGCCGAACGAGGCCGCGGGCTGCATGGCATTGATCAAGCGCCGCCCACACGGTAGAGCACCGGCACGCAATCCCCCTCATCGAGGCCTGCGAGGGCGAGGGGGTGGCCAGCCGCGGCTGCACAAACCGCGGACATCACTGAGCTGCTGCCAGTGCCCGCGCCAACGCCGCCTGCGCCCTGGTCTCTGCCTCCAAGCCCAGCGCCAGCGAACTGGCTGGGCTAGGCTCGCGCCCCGCCAGCGCCCGAGCAGCAGCCGCGCCGATGGCCAGCCCGCTCCCAAGCGCCAGGAGCACGGCGGAGAGCGGCAAACCGCCGACCTGTGGGCAGTGCAGCCGAGCTGCCTCGTGCCCGGGGCCGCAGACAAGAGAAGGCGAGCAGGTGCAGGCGGGGCAGTCCGCGCGTGAGGCCCACACCAGCGCGGCCCGGGCAGCACTCTGGACTGCCTCGGCCGCCAGCCAGGATGCGAAGGCCATCGAGGCGCCGTGCCCTTTGCACTTGAGCCCGCATGCCATCGGATGGTGGCCTGGCAGGGTGCGGCACTCTCCCTCGAAGGCTCTGCTTCACGTTTCAAAACTGGACATACCCTCTGCGTGTCAAGTTCCTCGGGAAGGGAGTCCGAAAAACAGAGACGCAGCGGGTATGGACTTGATATTGCCCGCATTGGCGCGCGGACTCATGGGGCCTGGAGGGAGGGGGGACCTGACTCGCGCGCACGCATGCCGCTGGTTTCGCGCGCCGGCAGCGATCGGAGAGATGCGCCCGCAAGGGCCCCAAACGCACGCAAACAACTGCCGTGGAGCCAAGGGTCACCCTGGCGAGGGGTCAGTCTCGCGCGTAGTCGACACTTTCGGCGGCGAGCCCAGGGGCGGAGTGAGAAGGACAAGGCCTTCTCAGAAGGCTCGGAAATCCCTCGGCCCTCTAAAAAGTTTTCTGAACCTTCCCTGAAGACGCAGAAACCTTGTCAGAAGGCGCGAGGGTTTTTGAGAAGTCACGCCGCCTTCTGAGAAGGCCTTCTGCTTCTCACTTCTCCCCCCCCCGTCCGCTGCTGATACGTGGCCCGGGTGGCAGAATGTGGGAGCCGCCGCGTGTGACGAGCGCAGTCTGGTCGGACCGCTCACGTCCGTCTCTCAGCCCTTCCATGGTCGGTGGGGTGTGGACGTCGCGTCGGCGGTTCTGCGCTCTCCAGTTGGACCATGCCCCCTCTGTAAGCCTCTCGTGTGGCTGGCAAACAAGCAAATCCACTTTGCTCGGGCATGTCCTCCTACAGGCGGATTGTGAACGAAAAATGAAAAGAAAAAAAAAAAAAATCCAAACGTACTCAAAATTGACAAAGATAGTCGAAACATCCTCCCCTGTTTAATTTGTTTTACCATTCTCGAATAGTTCTCCTGTAGAGGGACATGCCCGACTTAAACATACACAAACAAAAGCTCGCCGCAAACACTTCCCCCGAGGAGGAGAAGCGCACCGGCGCCCACGAGAGGGCGCGGAAAAGGTCGAAGAAACAGAGGTCGCGGAGAGGCCCATCCGGAGGGGCGACAGCGACCCGCGGCCCTTCGGGAAGGCTCCCAGTCGAAAGCGCCAATGACAGCCGCCGGCACTGCGAGCAGGATTGCGCACAACCGGGGACCACTCCGCCAGGAATAGGAGCATGAATAACCCTGGGACGCCACACGTCCCTCCAACCAGCAGCAGGAGCAGCAGCGGAGGGCACCTGGGTTCTCGGTCTGGAGGCCTGAGTTACACCAGCATGCAGACTGTCGCCGCTGAGGACAGGGGGCAGCACATGCCCCGTAGCGTACCCGACGGCGCAGGAGGAGGGAGGAGGGAGGAGGGAGGATATTTTGAGATTCGTACCACGTGGCAACAATATCTACACATCATCAGGCATTGCCAGCGGAGGAGGTGGAGGATGATCGAGGTGTTCGGGCGCTGTTCGCAATTCCACCATCGCTCACGTTGATCCTCCCCCTCCTCCTCCTCCTCCTTCTCCTCCTCCTCCTCCTCCTCCTCCCTCCTCCTCCTCCTTCTCCTCCTCTCGTCCTCCTCCTCCTCCTCCTCCTCCTCCTCGTCCTCCCTCCTCCTCCTCCTCCTCCTTTTCCTCCTCATCCTCCTCCTCCTTCTCATCCTCCCCCCTCACCATTCGCAGGCTCGCGGTTGGTGCTGAGCCTCCGACGCGCAGCACCGTGTGGCTCGGGAGTGCCTTTGCGAACCAGGTAACGAACCACCTGACGCGCCAAGAGGAAGGGGGGAGGAAGAGGAGGAGGAGCAAGAGGAGGAGAAGGAGGAGGAGGAGGAGGAGGCTTCCCGAAAATGACAGTGCATATACGAGCACAGCGCTGGAATGTCTACGAACATACCTCTATAACTTAAGCCTGCCTACTAAGTCTGGGCTGCCTCGTGGCACGCTGGCCAAGTTCTGTGTGGACGGGGCATTCGCGTGAATCGGATTCAACATATGACTGTCCTGCCGCCTTCAAATAGCAATGGCTACCTGGACGTAGAAATATGAATTCGTCAGGATACGCGTAGCACCCCGCAGATGCAGATAAGAGTGAGGGGGCGCAGAGGACGTCGTCAGTCTGCGAGGCTCTGAAGAAGCCCGCCGCAGGCGCTTAACTTCTACAAATTATGCATTGAGCCCGCCGCAGGCTCCGATTCTTTCGATAAAGCAATGTGGGTGGATCTCGGCGTGGGTCGCGGCTGGGTCGCGGGTGGGTCGTGGGCCCGGTCGCGGGGTGGGTCGCGGGTGGGTCGCGTATTGGTCGCGGGTGGGCCGCGTATGGGTCGCGGGGGGGGTCGCGGGTGGGTCGCGGGTGGGTCGCGGACTGGGTCGCGGGGTGGGTCGCTGGGTGGGTCGCGGGGTGGGTCGCGGGTGGGTCGCGGGGCGGGTCGCAGGGTGGGTCGCGGGTGGGTCGCGGGTGGGTCACGGGGTGGGTCGCGGGTGGGTCGCGGGTGGGTCGCGGGCTAGGTCGCGGGGTGGGTCGCGGGGTGGATCGCGGGGTGGGTCGTGGGGTGTGTCGCGTATGGGTCGCGGGGTGGGTCGCGGGGTGGATCGTGAGGTGGGCCGCGTATGGGTCGCGGAGTGGGTCGCAGGGGGGACGACGACAACAAACAACAAACAACAAACAACAAACAACAAGCAACAAGCAACAAGCACCAAACACCAAACATCAAACAACAAGCAACAAGCACCAAACACCAAACAACAGCACTAACAACAACAACAACAACAATCATTTAAGACTGGGGACACTCCGTTCTCACCAGTGCCAGGGTTTTCATAGGAGGCGGGCAATACCCCCACTTTGTGGGGGGGCCGGTTCAAGCTCTACCAAATTTCCAAACGACTCTTCGCCACCACCCACACCCAGCTTCCCGCCCTATGACGTTCGGACACTTCACTTCGTGGCATGCGGACGACCGTGGCTACTATTCAGGGCCCCGCGGCCGACGACGACGGCGTGCGCGCGCGAAGAAAAAACGAATGTGTCCCGCATGGTATTATTTGACAGGGATGATGGCCCTGGCAGGTGCGCAACCGTTGTTGCAGAAGTTCGAAAAAGTTGCTCGCAAAAGCCCGTTTGACAGAAACGATTAAAAAGTGTTGGGTTTCCTACGAATCCGCAAGAGCGCGCGGGATGAATTTTTGACATTTTTTTTTGAAAAACCATTGTTGTTTTGATGTTTTTATGTTAAAATCGCTACGAAAACAAAGGTTTTGGAAGGATTTCGTCTTGCGCGCGCGAATGTCCACTTTACCTTATTTTTTGCAAGGGATTCTTGAAATTTGATTATATTAGAACAAGAAATGTCATTTTATAATGTTTTTTGCAAGGGAAAACGACTACAACAAAACAACCGGATCTGGATCACATCGTTTTACCTGAGGCTTCCTCACGAAAATGATGAAAACGTGGCTGCGGCCTAGGCGCGGCGAGGGGGGCGTGCACCAGGGGGTCCTACAATAATTATTCTTTAGAAGTAATAATATTCAACAACAACAACAACAACAACACCACC
This sequence comes from Prorocentrum cordatum, assembly GCA_963575745.1. Classification (NCBI taxonomy): domain Eukaryota; class Dinophyceae; order Prorocentrales; family Prorocentraceae; genus Prorocentrum; species Prorocentrum cordatum. Next base: position 16,787 of record CAUYUJ010014515.1, read on the forward strand.
ACCACCAACAACAACAACAACAACAACAACGACCACAACCACAACAACAACACCAACAACAACCACAACAACAACACCAACAACAATAACAACAACAGCAGCAACAACAACAACAACAAGTACAACAACGACAAAACCAACAACGACGACGACGAGGGCACCGCAACAAGCATAAGTATCACCCCGGATCCCCACTAGAGCCACGCACCAAGGGACAATGAGTGCCCGTTCGGCCTCCTCACTCTGACCATGCTGACACTTTCTGGCCGATCGCAAATCGATCATGCTTGGTACCTGGTGATCGCGTGCGTTCTTGAAGTATGAACAACATGACAACAATCATAACATGTGAATAATGTGCTTGCTCGTGGAGCGAATGAAATATCAAATCCTCCAACGAACCAGGAAACTTCCAGAATGTTCGAGCTTCTCGCTCCGTCCTATTGCACTGCTGTTCCACCAGCTCTAACCACAAATCATTTGCGCGGAACCTGGCCAACACCTATACTCCACACGCGTGTCTACGCTTCCCTGTTTTGGCACGGTGGAGTGCGGAGACGGGGAGAAGGAACAGGAGGAGGAGCGTCACGAATGGAGACGAGCAGGGCAATTCCGTCATCAGGAATACGTTGGACGAGCTCCTGTGCGACAACAAAGCAGTTCACGAGCAGAAGCTGTTTGGGATCCGCGCGGACTTCTTGCATCAGCTCTGGAGCACCCCGTTGCGGCGCCTCAGGCGCCGCCCCTGACGCGCTCCGCGCGCCAGGGAGGGGGACCAAGAACTCCGCGCGGCGCCACGAAAGTTCATGCTGTTGCGATGGTTTTTCCTCCCCGGGGTCCGACAAGCCGCACCCAGACCCATAGTCAGTCCTTCTCCCTCCGACCGCGCCTGCGGGTATGGGTTAGGTCGGGCATGCCCCGTACAGACAGATTTTGAACGAAAAAACAAAAATACTCCAAACATGGTCAAAACGTAATCCAATAATCGTTCCCATAGCATCCTGGGGCTGGTTTGGAATATCCCTCCTGCAGAAAGACAGGCCCGACTTCAGGGTATGGGTGTGTGCTGCTCGTCGTGTTCGGGGCACGCCCGCGCGAGAGAACTGCAGACCCACAGCGCTGCAGCTCTGGAGCGGCGGACCCCGGGGCCGGCAGCGGACAACGGGGGAGGCCCCGGCCGGCCCACCCACGCGCAGAGAACGGGACTGCTTTCGTCGGGCATGTCCCCCGACAGGGGGATTTTGAACGAAAAATAAAAAATACAAAAACATATTCCAAAGTGGAATGTACAAAAAATGACCCAAAAATCGTCCCCATATTATTTTTTAACCTATTTTTGAACACTTCTCCTGTAGAGGGACAAGCCCGACTTATGCTCTCGGCGGTGGACAAACCTCCCTTTAGTAAACCTCTCCTTGGTGACAACGGCCTGGGACCGAAAACGACGGACCCGGACCCGCAAAAACGACGGCCCCGGACCTCTCGCGAACCGAAAACAACGAATATTCCTTCATCGACGTGCCGGGGTAGGAAGTCTGTCCACCTCCGATGCCCTGAGGCCACCGGACGGCTGTCCCCACCCCGAGTCTGGAGAAGGCTTAGGTCGGGCATGTCCTCCTACAGGCGCGGATTTTGGACGCAAAATTACAAACAGTCACAGCAGACTCAGAAATTCTAACAGATAGTCCAAAATTCGTCCCCATATAATTTTTATGTACTGTTGATTGTCCACCTGTAGAAGGGACGCGCCCGATTTAAGAAAAGGCGCATGGAACGCTGCGGGGCGCGCGTCGCAACGTCGCGGCCGCATGCAACCAGAAACGACAGGTGCACCAGCGTTGTGGATGCCATGGCAATGGACATCCTGACGAACCTATAATTGAACTAAGAGTGTGTTTAACATGTAAGAAGTGTTCAACATGTGTTCAAAACATGTTTCCAGCGTGCTTCGGACATGTCGCAAACATTTGTTAGACATCTGGACAGTATCTGACAACACGCTCCCTCTCCATTGATCGCCGTCCACAAGTCTGGAACAAAAAGCGCATGGAACGCTGCGGGGGCGTGCATCTCAACGTCCAACATGCGCATGCAAACAGAGGCGATGTGTGCGCCAGCGGTGAGAAAAAGGTGGTGATGAAGCGAAAAGCCACGCGCGGGCGAGGGCTACAGGCGCTAACTGCGTGCGCGAGGGAGGCGGCGCGCCACCCTGCAAAAGGAGCAAAGAGGGCGGGCAGCGCAGGCAGGTGCAGACGGGTGTCGAGGCGGGAAAGCCAACTGTTATGGACGCCGTGGCACTGGACACTCAAACAACCTTGTCATTGGATTATAGATGTGCTTAACATGTTTAAGAGCATGTTCTAAAAATGTCCAGGACACGTGCTTACATGTGTGAGACATGTTTGAAAAATGTTTTAGACGTATGGAAATCATTTGGGAGCCTTCCTCTCCATTGATCGACTCCCACAAGCCGACTGGCAGAGTGAGCACATGACAAGCGCCCCCCACCACCCACATGAGGAACTTTAGGCCAATGGTACCGTCGAGCGACGCGCGAACTGAGAGCGGAAACTGGTAGACGATCAGCCAGCGACAACGCCGCGACATTCAGTGCGAACGGCGCGCTGCTGCCGTGCTCTTTGGCATTCGAGCTTGGCGTTTCCTTGTGCTGGCACGCGGCGAGCGCCCAAAACCGCTGTGGACGTTCGCGCGCTCGTGCCAGGGCAAAAAGGGCGCGTGGGCCCTGGGCGGCGCTGGCAGAACCCCCAACGCGGCGCCCGGGGCCCGACCTGCACGGGCGCGCATCGAAAAGTGTAGATCCACCCCAAAAACAAAATTTAGGCACCAGGCGAAAAAATAGATTCCGAAGCAGAAAGTCTCGCGCGGGAGAGCGCCGAAAATATCTATATGTGTATACGCACAAGAAACGTGTTTACATAAACGCCGAAAAAAAAACGATTGGCCCCGTTGCCTTAAGAGAAACGCTCCCGATCTAAACTTTTCCGCAGGCGGGGTCAGGAGGGGGCTACGGAGGCGGGCGCGGGGGCCCTTGGTTGGGCCAGCGGCGCTGCCGCGCGGGGGACAGCGCCGCCGCCGCCGCCTCAAACTGCGAGCCGCGGCCGTGGCACGCGCCGCCCTGGGAACGCCGGCGCGGGCGCGGCCGCGTCGAGCGGGCCAGGGACGTCGCCGCGCGCGCGGGGCCCCCCTGCGGCAGCTGGCAATGGTCTCGCACACAGGGCGCCTACACTTACGCTCATTCACCGCAAACGCAAAACGCTGACGTGTACAATCCATAGTTGTGGGGGCTGGGGTCGGCTTCCCACTGTTCACTGAGGCCTGCGGCGACCGAGGCCCACGCAAGAGCTGGGCTCGGGGCCCCCGCAAGCCAGGGAGGAAAAGCGAGGAAAGGAGAACGGCTTGGCCCACGGCTTCCACCTCCCAGAGATCCGACGTCGTGATTTTTCCGATGCCGGGTCCCCCGTGGTCTCGACCCGTTCTCCAGGACCGGTTTTTCATCCTGAGTCGTTTTTTGACGGTCCCGAGGCCCGGCGAGGGCCCCTAGGGGCCGAAATTTGCGAAAAACCTCCGTCTTGATGTTTTAAATGTGTTGGATATCTGGGTTCTCGGTTGTGCAGATGCCCTGGTTTGTCAAAAAGCTGCCCCCCGCTCACGCCCGTGATCGTCGGGGGGTATAGCCGCCCGTCGACTGGCGGTCGCGCGGCGCCCTCGGCCCGTGGCTCCCCTGCGAGCCTCAGGTCGGGCGTGTCCCCCTGCAGGCAGACTTTGAGCGAAACGTGGAGAATACAAAAACAACAAAATAAATCAAGAATAGTCTAAACAGAATCGAAAACAAGTCGTCCCCAGACTATTCGTCTGACTATTGTTGAATATGCCTCCTGTAGAGAGACGCGCCCGACTTCATTGCGAGCCGCGCCGTGGGTGGAGCCCTGGCCGTGGTCTACGCTCCCCCCTTCGGGCCCTCTTGCGCGCCCCGGGCTCCCGCAGGAGGCTTTCCCCGGCGCTGGTGTGCGCTGCTTCGTGTGCCATCTGACCGGAGCGCAGGCCTGCACCGGAGGCCTCCTAGACGGGGTCCGAGTATAGATGGGGTCGAAGGATCGCGCCGCATCACCAATGCATCGCCGACGTATCGGCGATGCATCGGCGATGCACTGGCGACGTCGGCGATGCATCGGCGACGTGGGCGCGGAGAAGCACAGGCTCCACATAGAGCCGCATCGTGGATGCATCGGCGATGCGGCGCGCTCCTCCGACCCCTTCTACTCGGACCCCACCTGGCAGGCCTAGATGTACTCGCTGCGTGGCCCTCGGCGGACAGCCCGGGGGGAGGGAGGGGAGGCGGGCCTTCTCAGGAGGCTCCGAAGTCCCCCCGCCTTCTGAGAAGTTTTCTGAGCCTCTCCCGAGGACGCAGAGCACTTCTCAGAAGGCGCCGAGAGCTTCTAAGAAGTGCCGGCACCTTCTGAGAAGGCCATCTCCTGCTCACTTCCCCCCCTCGCCCGCCGCCAATGTGGGCCGGGTGGCGGAAGGTGGGAGCCGCCGCGTGTGACGAGTACAGTCTGATCGGACCGCTTGCGTCTGTCCATCGGCCCTTTAATCGTCAGTGGGGTGTGGGCGTCGCGTCGGCGGTCCTGCGCGCTCCCACTCGACCATGAACCCGCGTCGGCTGCCTGGCGTGAGACACACACACACACACAAACACCCCGAATACTCAGCCTGCCTGCGGTAGGGATCGCATGCTCGAATTCGCTGAAAGGCCACGGCTTCGCAAGTTACAATATGGCATCTGCACTACCACCCATTGGCCATGCTCCATGCTCCCCGGCCCACTCTGTGCAAACAGACTTGACCTGCACATCGTGCATCTGAATAATCTGAAACACCTGGCGGGCAAACGCATGACCGAGCAACTATACACGGAGAGACTGGTAGATTGCGGCGCAAGTGATCATGGAATCGGCACGAGACCTCCCTTGGATGGAGGACTGGGGAGACAAGAACCGTGCACATACATGCATGATGCACCCTTCCTGAAAAGCTTAGCTCGCTGCTCCAATTGACTGATCCAACTCCCTCCCTCCCCTTCCTCGCCATTCACTTATCATTCCCCTACACCTCCCCATCCTGCCTCCTCCCTCCTCTCTTTCCGCGTCTTCCCTCACCTCCTCTTCATCCTTCTTCGCCTCGCCCACAGCCTCACTTCCTTCTTTTGCTCTTGGAGATTCTCCTCGTGCTGCATGAGCCCCCTCTCGACACCCTGAGACTGCCTTGACCCTTTGGCAACCGTGAATGAAACACTCTACACTGGCACCCTTCTCCTCCCCCTCCTCCCTCTCCCACGGCTGAAAGCTACATAATAAAACTACCCTGCTCTCTCCCCCGAAAGCCCCGAGGTCGTAGCCTGCCCCCCTCCGCGATTTTTTTACACGCAGGATCCGCCACAAAAGGTCGATTATGTGTTTTACACTCCGAACGTCTTCGATGTTGGCTGAATGTTCCGGCTCTCGGTCCTTCCGAATCATACATACTTCCGCTGCAGCGCTGACCTCATTTCTGTTGCGGATATTCCAAATCGTGTGCCTGCTATAGCGTTGGCTCTCGATTTACGCTTCCGCTCTTTCCGACCGACCATTTACATGTTTCGTCTTGCAACTTGTCTGGTTTCCCTGAGAACCTGCTGTCTACATGAATCGTGTTCTCGACCAGCGCTGACTATTTATATTTCCCGTCCCACGTACTTTCTGGCTTCCCTCAGGATCTGCTGTTGAACAAGAGACGTGTCCTCGACCCGACGACGCTCTGCCGTGCTCTTCTACGCCGTGATACGCCGTGCACTACCCTGCATCTCGTACCCTCTCAGGATCATTGCCCTGCTCGACATCCGACTGTGCGAATAGAGAAGAGATCTACGCCATCGTAAGGGATCGGAGGGAGGCGTAGGAAGTCAGATGAGACACTTGCGCACCTGGCTTTGCTATACCTCTCTCCCGGCCCCCCCCCTTCCCCGAGGCTGTCGGCACCCAGGACACGTCCCTGGCACCCTCCAAGGAGTCGAGGACGACCAAGATGGCTTCCAAGATGGCCCAAGCAGGCCACCAGGGCCGCCAAGATGGTCCAAGATCAAGACGTCTCCAAAACGACCCAAGATAGCCCCGAGACAGCCCAAGCCGGCCTCAGAACTGGCCAAGAGGCTCTCAAAACGGCTCCAGGAGGATTCACAGCAGGGCCCGAAGATGCCACAATCATTCGTTTTCTGTATGTTTGAAAAACGTTTTGGCAATCTCGCATTTTGGCCTTCTGCCGGCTCAAGATGGCCCAAGAGGCCGCCATCATGGCCTTACGACGACCCGAGACAGCCTCAAGGGAGCCCAGGAGGCGTCCTCAGCACGGCCCGAGAGGACCCTGAAAAGCCCAGGACGAACCCAAGAGAACCTCAAGGTGGCCCAACAGTGCCTCGTGAAGGACCCAAGACCGCCTAATCAAGGTGACCCGTGGGCGGCGCAAGACGGCCTCATGACGGCCTCAAGAACCCCCCCAGGCCCCCCAGAAGCCATGCAACAGGCGCAGAGGAGGAGGAGGAGGAGGACGACGACGAATCTGCAACAATTACACGCAAGCACCACGACAGGAAACGGCAAGCAACACGTACTGAATCGGAAGCCGCACATCTCCTCTCCTGGGGGGGTCCACACGAGCCTCTCGAATCCTGGAGAGAGATCAAGGCTCAATGCATCCTGGCATGCAAACGGCGAGAGGTAGACAACGCCGGACTTCGGGTGCTGGGTGGCACGGGTGCGCCGAGCGTGTTGGTTGAGAGAGTTGGCAAGAGTCTGGAACGACCGAAACGTCGTCATCGCCGTTTCGGTCGTGGCCGGCGGTGCCGATGTCGGCCGAGGGCGTTGGGGGAAAATGCTGGCGATGTTCGGCCCCTCCCTGGGTAGGTATTCAGGTCATCCCTCGCTCCCGTCCCTCCCGCAGCCTTTCTTCCGCTCCTCCTCGTCCCCAAGGCTTGATTCTACAAGTTTCTTCATGTACGTCAGCCGCCGGCCCAGGAGCCGTACGCGGCTGTGTAATTACCCGGAGGACGAGGATGAGGACGAGCCCAGCGCAATGACAGCGGAACCCACGCGCAGCCCATGCCCGTGCCGCTGCGCATGGCGTGGCGGCTTCAGGACATCCCAGACCACGGATGCTGGGCCGGCGTGGCCTGCAGCTCTCGCCACCGAGCAGGCGCTGTGTGGCCATTGCCATCGCCGAGTTACACACTGGTCGGAAGAAGTGGGTACAAACATGAAGTGGGAAAACGTTGGAAGCAGATTGGGCTTCCGCCCGCCCCCGGAAGCGGAGGGAGGAGGAAAACCCGCTCGATGCTTGAAGTAGGAAGGCGCCTAGCGTAGATTGGGAGCTGGGCATCCAAAACTACGTACTTTCAATGACCGGCGTGAAATTATCCTGGATGCCGCTGCGCCGTTGCTGCCGCCCCGGCCCGCTCATGGTGGAATTCTTCCGCCTCTGAGCGCATCCTCCTTTCCTTTCGCCCGCTGCACACCACAACTAGCTTAGGAGTGCCCCTGCTTCGCTCTTTCGCTGGTGCGGATTGCCCCGCCTCGCCGCCGACGAGGAAGAGTAGTTCTCCTTGACCTTCCATCCCAAGGCAAGCCACTGAGGTGTGCTCCGGGCAGGCCAGGGGCGCACCTCGCTCCTGGCCTGCTGGCGGTGGGCAGCGAGCATTGGCCTTCCCGGGGCCAAGCACCAAAAAATCCGAGCGCCGCCTGCCCAGGAGGAGGAGGAGGAGGAGGAGGAGGAGGAGGAGGAGGAGGAGGAGGAGGAGGAGGAGGAGGAGGAGGGAGGGGGGAGGGAGGGGAGAGGAGGAGGAGGAGGAGCAGAGGAGGAGGAGGAGGAGGAGGAGGAGGAGGAGGAGGAGGAGGAGGAGGAGGAGGAGGGAGGAGGAGGAGGAGGAGGAGGGAGGAGGGAGGAGGGAGGAGGAGGGAGGAGGAGGAGGAGGAGGAGGGGCTTTCCTGTGGTGGTGCGGCGAGAGTTCCAAAACCTTCGAGGCCCACCTCCCAGGACCCCGGGGAGCGGGCACGGGGCGAGAGCTTGGGCCCGGGAGCGCGCGCGTCGCACTCCTCGCGCAGGGCACGACACTCGGACGAATGATTAGCTGATGTCCGCTTCGGTCTAAACTCGGGAAGCGCGGAGGAGGAGGAGGAGGAGGAGGAGGAGGAGGAGGAGGAGGAGGAGGAGGAGGAGGAGGGGGAGCAGGGGGAAGATGAGGAGGAGGAGGAGGAGGAGGCGGAGAAGGGGGAGGAGGAGAAGAAGCACGCGGAGGAGCACGAGGATGAGCAGGATAAGGAAGATCGAGAAAAAGGAGCAGGAGTGGAGTGGAGTGGAGTGGAATGGAATGTAAGTGGAACCCGCTGCGGAATGCTCCAAATGCACAGCCGCAGCCGCAGTCCTACCGATGCATTGTTTACATTTCTTGGGGATGATACTGTCAAGTTCAGGGTGGAGGGGGAGGAGGAGGGAGAGGAGAGGGCAAAAGCAGGAGGACCCCCCTTTCGGCCCCGCCAGCTGCCGCTACTGCTGACTGTCGACCTCACGGCGCCCTCTCAGTGGAGCCCCTCTGGTCTCAAGGATCCCTGACACGCACCTCCCCCGCTGCTCCACGTCCCCTCCTCTCCCCTCCTCCCTGGCCTCCCTGCTGTTCCCTGGCCTCCCCCCCCTTTCTCCCTGCCCCCCCCCCCCCGCCCGAGCCGTCGCTCTCTTTCTGGCGCGCGCGCGCCCGCGGCTCCCGCGACGTCCGGGCTGGGCCCCCGCCGCTGGGCGAGCTCCGAACTGTCGGTGCTGTCGCTGTCCTCCTCCGTGCTGCTGGCCCCGGCGTCGTCGTCGGCGAGCCGCTCGTCGTCCCAGCCCTGCGGACGATCGGCGGCGCATCCGTCTGCCGGCCGTGGCCCCATGGGCACGCCGAGGCGCGGCTTGAGATGTCTCGAGGGCTGTCTGGCCATCGGGGCTCGTGCGTGCGGTCGGACCGGGGCCAGAAGAGCACATCCGATGCATGGAACGTAGGGCCCTCCGCTGGCCACAAAGCAAGGAGAACATCCAAGGGTACTGCCCCCCGGGATGCACAAGAAAAACCAACAATAGAAGGAGAACATCCAAGGGTACTGCCCTCCAGGGCGCACCCCCGTGCGCCCACGCCTCACTCAGCCCAAGGGGGCCTGCTCAGGGCCCCAAGCACACTCAGAATCTGCGAAAATCCGTGGGGATCCTCAGGGATGACTTGTCGTCGGCGCGACACTGTGCGCCACCACACCACCCGGCCCCGGGGTGCCTGATCAGGATTCCCGCCCCAGTGCCAACGCCCCTGCCGGCCCCGGGGGGCGAGGTCGCGGCCGCCAACCACTTCTCCACTCTTACACCTACCAGCTTCACTTTCCAGGAAGAGTCAACAGCAAATGGGGGCCGGCACGGTGGTTGCAACGAACAGCAACAACAGCAAAATACTCATCTTGAGACTGTTAGCTCATATCTGCTCACGTGCCAATCAATACGTATATCCCAAACCCTCGGTACCCGCCCTTGTCGTCTTCGATCGTACCCCCTCTGGGGTATATATTCCTTACCTGCCACGTGCATTTCTGAGTGCAGCCCCGAAAACAAGGGAAGAGAGGACGGGTGGAAGTGGGAGGGAGAAGAATGGAGCACGAGAGAAATTAGGAGGGGGGTAAAGAGCAGAAAACAAGCGGTGGAACCAAACGGGCAGATCGGGTGGGCAGACCCATAGCGGGCAGGTCGGCAAGGCGGGCCCAGGCGACGAGGTCGAGCAGGCGGGTTGCTGAAGCGTGGGCCCTGATGAATCGCGAGGAAGTCTCGAGCGATAGCGCGATTCCCAAGTAATTTGTGGGAAAAGCCAGCGTGGGCCATGAGGGTGTAAAACCCGAGGCCACAAAGGGCAGCGACGGGGCCGCTGAGGGCAGCACTGGGGCCACGAAGGGCAGCGAGGGGGCCACGAAGGGCGACAGCGGGGCCACGAAGGGCATGCATATGGGGCCACGACGGGCGCGAGCGAGCGGGGGCCACGAAGAGCATTCGTATACGGGGCCACAAAGGGCGACAGCGGGACCACTGAGGGCAGCAAAGGGGCCACGAAGGGCAGCGAGGGGCTACGAAGGGCATGCGCATGGAGCCACGACGGGCGCATGCGAGCGGGGCCCACGAAGGGCATATAATGCGGGGCCACAGACGGCAGCGACGGGGCCACGAAGGGCTGCAACGAGGCCACGAAGAGCAGCGACCGAAGACGACCGCGGAACCAGTGCGGGCAGTGAGGGGCATCGAGGGCGGGCGAAGGGCAGCGAGCGGCGACTGCAATCATTAACGGGCTGGTCGAGCGGGCAGGCCCCGACGGGCGGATCGAGCCAGCGGGTCGTTGAACCGTGTCCTGCTTGAACCGCCAGGCAACATGTAGCGGGAGCGCAGTCCCTGAGTGTCGAAGGCCGGCATCTGAATAAATTCAGAGGAAATACCAAAAGCGAGAACGCGACTCTGCAATACATTGTCAGGAAATATCAGGCGGGAGCCGCGATTCGATGGCAAATTGCCAAACGGTCCCAAGCGAGAGCGCGATTCGTCAATACATTGTGAGGAGGGATCAGGCGGGAGCCGTTGTTGTTGTAAGCCGGGGGCCCACGACACAGTTTGACCTCCAAGACTTTCCCTGATAAGAACTGGGTGCGAGCTCCGGGAGGGGCACTTCAATTGAAAAAACAATGTGCACCGGGCGGGGGGGATCAATAATACTTATTCTTCAAAAGTGGGAATTCTACAGCAACAACAACACACATGTTAAGACTGTTCGATCTTATCTGCTCGAGTGTCCTTTCATCCGTATTTCCCAAGCCCTCGATACCCGCAAACTTCGTCTTCGATCGTACCCCTTTTGCGGGGTTGACCCTTCTTCCCTGCAGGCCGGCCCGGGCAAGCGGCGAGGCGGCCGCGGACCGTCGGCTTGGCCAGCGGCAGCGCTGATCGGCGGCAGCCCGACCCCAACAGGGACGGACAGGGGACCGACGACGACGACGACGATGTCAACGACGACGACGACGATGTCAACGACGACGACGACGACGATGTCAACGACGACGACGGCGCAAAACGAAAGCGAGACCGAGAGAGAGAACGACAGCAGGGCCACGAAGGGCACGAAGTAGGCCACGAAGGGCGACAGCGGGGACACGAAGGGAATGCACATGGGGCCACGAAGAGCGCGAACCAGCGGGGGCCACAAAGGGCAGATAATGGGGGGCCACAGAAGGCAACGACGGGGCCGCTGAGGGTAGCAACTGGGCCACGTAGGACAGCGAAGGGGCGACAAAGGGCGACAGAGGGGCCACGAAGGGCATGCACATGGGGCCACGACGGGCGCGAACGAGTGGGGGCCACGCAACGCATACGTACATTGGGCCGCGGAAGGCAAGGACGGGGCCACTGGGGACAGCTACGGGGCCACGAAGGGCTGCAACGGGGCCACGAATGGCGACAGCGGGGCCACGAAGGGCATGCATATGGGGCCACGACGTGCGCGAAAGAAAGGGGGCCACGAAGAGCAGGCACATATGGGGCCACGAAGGGCTGCAACGGGGCCACGAAGGGCAGCGAAGGGGCCACGCCGGGCAGCGAAGGGGCCACGAAGGGCAGCGAGGAGGCCACGAAGGGATGCAACGGGGCCACGAAGGGCAGCGAGATCCTGGTTCCTAAATAATATGTGAAGGAGTGAAGAGCGTGAGCGCGACTCCTGGGTGCCTGAATGTCGGGAGCGCGGCGCTTGAGTAGATTGCAAGAAATTCCGACGCAAGGGCGCTATTCTTCAGAAAATTGCAAGCAAGCCTCCAGCGAGAGCGCGACTCCAGAGCGCCGAAAAAACGATCCCTGAACACGTTGTAAAGAAGTTCCAAGCGAGAGCGCGATGCTTGAATTAAATGCGAGGAAGTCTCGGGCGGAAGCGTGGGTCCTGGCTAAATTCTGGGGAAGTCTCAGGCGGGAGCCGTGGTTGTTGTAACCCGGGGGCCAACAACGCAGTTTTAGGAGGAAGATCTTTTCTACAAAAAACAAGTGCGAGCGCCGGGAGGGGCACTTCAATTGAAAAACTACAGTGTGCACCGGAGGAGGGATCAACAATAATCATTCTTCAATCGTTACTGTTCAACAACAACAAAAAACAACAGCAACAACAACAAATGTTTAAGACTGTTCGGTCTTATCTGCTCGAGTGTCCGTTAACCCGTATTTCCCAAACCCTCGATACCCGCCCTCTTCGTCTTCGATCGTACCCCTTCTGGGGTGTATACCTTTCTTCCCTGCAGGCCGGGCCCCAGCAAGCGGCGAGGCGGCCGCGGACCGTCGGCCTGGCCAGCGGCAGCGCTAATCGGCGGCAACCCGATCGCAAGAGGGACGGACAGGGGACCAACCACGACGACGACGACGACGACGACGTCACGTCGACGACGACGAAGGCGACGACGACGACGACGACGACGAGCGAAAGCGAGAGCGAGGGAGAAAACGACAGCAGAGCCACGAAGGGCACGAAGTAGGCCACGAAGGGCGACAGCGGGGACACGAAGGGAATGCACATGGGGCCACGAAGAGCGCGAACCAGCGGGGGCCACAAAGGGAAGATAATGGGGGGCCACAGAAGGCAACGACGGGGCCACTGAGGGCAGCAACTGGGCCACGTAGGACAGCGAGGGGGCCACAAAGGGCGACAGCGGGGCCACCAAGTGAATGCACATGGGGCCACGACGTGCGCGAACGAGCGGGGGGGCGTCACGAAGGGCATACGTATATTGGGCCACGGAGGGCAAGGACGGGGCCACTGAGGGCAGCTATGGGGCCACGAAGGGCAGCGTCGGGGCCACGAAGGGCGACAGCGGGGCCACGAAGGGCATGCATGCATATGGAGCCACGACGGGCGCGAACGAGGAAGCTCCCGATCAACCGCAGAGCGGCCAGCTAATAATCCTCAACATCCTCATCACAGCTCTCTCAAGCCTGGAACCACGAGGTGTCACACGCGACGGCCTCCCGCGTCCCCTCGAGGAGTCACCGCTGGAAGTGTTGGGCTGGCACGGTGGCGGGACCTGCCGCAGACAGCTGGGTAAGAAAGAGCAGGATGCGATCATGCCTCGCTCCGCGCGGACTTCTTGGATCGTTTCTCATTCTTCGAGAGGAGGACATTCTCTCAAGGGCACGTCCCTTCAAACGGAGTCCCTACCGGAACAGGTGCGCCAGAGCACTCCTTCGCGTGCTCCGCACAAGCCTCCCTGGACGTCCCCGGAGGTCCGGCCCCGAAAGCCTCGCGGAGAGGCCCATGCAGGCGGGCTCAATGCACGCCGAAACGGGTGGACGACGGCGGCGGCGGCGACGACGTCGGTGACGCCGACTGCGACGCCGACCTCAGCCGCGGTGCCCCCCGCCACGGCGGCGGCCGCGGCGTCGAAGGGCGATCGCGACCGCGGCGGCGGCGGCGACGACGACGAGCGACCGCGACGCCGACCGCGCAGCCGCGACGGCGGCGGCAGCGGCGCCGGCGGCGGCCCCGCATCCGCGCCGGCAGCGGCGTGTTGACGAGCGGCGACGAGCGGCGGCGCGGTGGCGCGTGGGCGGGCGCGCGCCAAAAATCGAATCGGGAAGTCGGAGCGGCGATTCCTGGACAGCGGGCGCCTCGACAACCTCGCGCCACCACCGCCCACCACCGAGGCCACGCACCCAGTTCTCGGAGAGTCTGGGGCGAGCCCACATTTTGCCGTGTCACGAAATACCAGGTATTTCAGCAGCTGGAGAAAACATCATCATCATCATCATCATCAGCAGCAGCAGCAGCAGCATCATCAACATCATCATCAGCACCATCATCATCACCATCATCATCAGCAGCAACATTAACAGCAGCAGCAACAACAACAACAACACCGACATCATCATCATCATCAAAATCGAGAGGCGAGGGTTGCTCATCGTCTGCGGCCTCTCGGGGCCCCTGGGTGGGTATCGGTCACCGGGCGTCTCGAGCAAACAGAGTCGAGACGGAGGCTTTTCCTCGCGTGCGGCCTCTCGGTGCCCCTGCCAGGCCTCGGGACCGTTAAGTCGGGCCTGTCCCGCTACAGGAAGAATATTCAAAGATAGTCAAAGGAGGCAAGGATGCAAGGGTACCCTTGGGAAGGCTGCCCATCCTTACCATCGGTTTCGACTGCAGCGGTATCAGTACATTTTCCTCCTCTGAGAATCGAGCCGGAGGATCGGGTCAGTACCTTTTCTTCCTCTGATCTACTAGCCTGGGTCGATCCAGACCAGGGTCAGTCAGGCTCTGCAGGATCCCGCAAGATCCTGTAAGGTCCTGCAGGATCCTTCACCCAGGCCCGAGTCGGTGCGCCCCCGGCTGGCGCAGGATACTGCAAGATCTGGCGCTCTGGCTGGCCCCAGCTCGCATCGACCCCCGCCTCAAGGCTCCCGAAGCCTGGAGGAGCGCCCGCGCAGCGTCGCCGTCGCGAGCCTTGCGTTCCTCCTACAGGCGGACGTAGGACGATATATATATATATATATATATTTGTATAGATAGATAGATAGATAGATAGATAGATAGATAGATAGATAGATAGATATATAGATAGATAGATAAATAGATAGATAGATATATAGATAGATAGATAGATAGATAGATAGATAGATAGATAGATAGATAGATAGATAGATAGATAGATAGATATATATGGATAGATATATATATATATATATATACAGATATGTAGATAGCTAGATATATAGATATATATATATACATATATATATATATCGCACACCAAAAAATACGCAAAACATGTAAACACCAAAAAAAGTCCCCAGACCATTTGCCTACTATTTTTGAATCGTTCCCGCGGAGGTCTCCGCCGAGGGACTCCCGAAGGCCTCCAGAGGCCGCTGGAGTCCACGGACGCTCCTTGATCCCCGCCCCATGGGCGGCTCCGAGAGGAGTTTGAGGAAGAGAAAATGGCATGACCCAGGGCTGGACCTAAACGTCGTGTTTCGTTGTGCTTTCGTTGTGTTGTTCGTTTTGCTCTACCTGTTTTCCTGTACCCCCCTGCCAAAACGAAAAACAAAGTACAGCCGAAATCCAGCAAAACAGCATTTAGGTATAGCCTATATGTATACTTCAAACTTAGATCGGGCATGTCCCCCTACAGGCGAATTCGGGACGAAAATTAAGAACAGACACGAAATACTCCAAACTTGTCAAAACTAGTAAAAAGAAATCGTCCCCTAACTATTTGTTGAATCTTTTTCAATTTTCCTCCTGTAGAGGGACAGGCCCGACTTAAACCTAAACTCCCCTGGCGGCGCCTCAGGCGCCGCCCATGGCGCGCTCCGCACGCCAGGGAAGGGGGGCCAGCGCGGATCCAGGGAATCCGCGCGGAGCACTAAAAGTTTACCCATCGGTCGGAAAAAGTAGGTAGAAACATGAAGTAGGAAAGCGTCGAAAAAAGATTGGGTGTCCGCTCGCCCCCTGAAGAGGACGGAAAAGGTGAAGCCGCTCGATCATTGAAGTAGGCTGGCTCTTTGAGTAGATTGGAATCTGGGAATCCAAAAAGACCTACTTTCAACAAAGAACGATGGGTATGTTTATGGCGCTTGCTCCCAGAGATC
>CAUYUJ010014515.1:35000-57500 GCA_963575745.1 Prorocentrum cordatum
GGTGGGGTCGGAGTTGATAGGGGTCAGAGAATCGCGCTGCATCGTCGATGCATAGGCGATGCATCGCCGACGTCGGCGACGCATCGTTGCCGTCGGCGTAGAGAACATCGGGATCCACATTGAGCCGCATCGCCCATGCATCGGCGATGCAGAGCGATCCTCCGACCCCATCTGCTCGGACCCCACTTGGGAGGCCTGGAACCTCTGGCCGGGTTTTCGGCGGGTTACTTTTGTTCCTTGATTTCGGCCCCCACGGGGAGCCATTTGCGGGTTCTGCGACGCTGGTCCCGGTGAAGGGGTCGGGACTTGTGGGGACCGAGCAACTCTGGGCTCCAAAGGGCGCCGTGCTTGTACCAGCGCCTTTGCTGGCCGTGGCCAGGCCCGTCCTGGGTCCAGGATCGATGCTCACGCCTGCCTGGCTTGGCCAGGAAGGCGCATGCACCCATCCGTTGCGCGGGGACGGCCTGGCCAGGCTCGACGTTAGTGTGTGCCTTATGTCCCCCGGCAGGAGTGCGTCAGATACCCTCGGCCTCCACCTTCCAGGCCTTCTTTCGCGGCCGCCACCGCCGACGTTTGGCAGAGGCGGACGCCTCGGCCGCCGTTGCGGCTGCGGCCGCCGCCGCCGCCGCGCGGCGCTCGCCGAGCGGAAGCTCGGGGGTGCACGCCTGCACAGATCTGTGCCGGGCCAATCCGAGGCCCAGGGTCGGCGCGCACGCCTTCCAGAGACTGCGCAAACGCGTGGAGGGAGCACGCCAGCACACTGGCCCTGAGCCTAGAGTAGGAGCTCGACCGCAAGAGACCGTCCACGAGAAGCCCAACCCTGAGACCCCAGGACGTCCGTTGATTGTGGTGTGCGAGCGTCATGCTTTCCATACCAAAACCATCGAAAGCCAAGAAACCCAGGGCACCCTGGAGGCAAGCAGGGTGTTTCTTGGCATGGGTTTCTACTGTGAGATATTGGCCGGAAGGGTTGGCGTTGGGTGCCGCGGGCGTCCCCAAAACACCTCCAGGAAGCCGGCGGCCGCGTGGGCGCGGTAGCCCGCGTCGCCGACCACGAGGGGCACCGGAGGCGGGTCTCCGCGCATAGCCTTCGTGTGTGTTGCATCTTCGGGGGACCTCGTCTGACCCATCGCGCCAGCCATCCGTGTCGCATCCGCGTCGAATGCACGTCGAACGCTGTCGAATCCGTTTCGACTCCGTGCCGAAACCGTGCCGCGTCCGCGTCGAGGTGACGTAGCATCTGCAACGAGCCCACGCCGGAGCACAAGAAAAAACTGCCATCTACACTGAGGGGCAACGATAGGGGGGGACTGTTATAGGGGGGATGCATCGACCTGGAATCGGCGTTAGATCGGCGATAGGCCCCCGATAGTGAATCCGCACCTTCCCATGCAGGTTGGGGCCATCGGGCCCCTATCGGCGATCCATGGACCAGTCGGGGTCCATGATACACAGGGCAGGGAGAGGTCCCCCGACGATGCAGAGCAAGCCTTCCACAGGTTCTCCAGGAGCCAGAAGTCCGCGTCGCTCTCGAGGTTCATGCCGCAGACCCGTCGGATCGCCTCCCGCCGCCGGTCTCCGCCGACCCCTGGCGCCACGAAGACCAGGTCCGGGTGGAAGCCGGACTGCAGCACCCGGACCATGGCCGCCTGCTCGTCGCGCTCCTCCTCCCTCTCGACCTCTGCGGGCGCGGGTGGTGCGCTGAAGCGCGCGCTCAGCTTCTCCTGGACCTTGGCGTCCACGGCGGCCAGCTTGGCCCTGCGCCTCCTGCCATTCTTGATGCGGGAGTACCGGCGCCACAGCTGGAACTCGTACTTGCGCGCGTAGACCTTCATGGCGGCGTGCTTGCGCACCAAGGCGTCGTCTGGGCCGTGCAGCGCCTCTGAAAGAACCAACAGGTACCGATACAATCGCTCCCTGGACCTCTCCTGGGGTGCGTTCTGACGATCTGACCAAGATTTGGAAGCGAATCCAGCGGTGGCGACGACGGAGGCCCAGGAGGCCCCAAACAGGGAAAACGAGGGAAGGGTAGAGGTATGGGTACCTCTTCCTCCTCTGAGCCTCCTTCACAAGCTCCTCCCTCGTCTGCCGCCACCACAGCTGGTCGAAGGCAGCCCGGCCGGCCCCCCTCTGCGTGAACAGCGGCGACACCTCCGGCTGCTCCGAGAAGCCACAGGCGGTCTTCTCGAGCAGGACCGCGGCGGCCCTGACTAGCCGCGCGGCAACGTACTCCCTGTCGTCCTCGCTGGGCGCCACGGGGAGCGTAGGCAGCGGCAGGCTCAGGGGCAGCACCTGGTGGGCCCATGTTCCACCACCACTACCATAGGTAGAAGAGGGAGGGGGAGGAGGAGGAGGAGGAGGAGGAGGAGGAGGAGGAGGAGGAGGAGGAGGAGGAGGAGGAGGAGGAGGCGAGGAGGAGGAGGAGGAGGAGGAGGGGGATGGGGAGGAGGAGGAGGAGGAGGAGGAGGAGGAGGAGGAGGAGGAGGAGGAGGAGGAAGACCTCCTCGTCCTCCCTTCTCCAGCGTCCTATCCTATACATGGTAGCGGTGGTGGAAAATTTGCCCAGTAACACCCGCCCCGGCAGCGCCCGGCCCAACCGGGTGCGGCGCTCGCGGAAAAAGGCCAGCTCCCGCGACACCTCTAGACAAGCGCGTTCCACTACTCGCAAAGTAGCTACCCGCACCGGGAGATTCACGATCCAACGCATAAGGCAAAACATGTTTTTCTCGGACGTTTGCGAGTAGGCACTTTGCGAGTAATTAGCGGAACGCGCTCGGTGAACCTCGGGGCCGTCCTCCAGCGCCGGTGCGCCCCCGGCCTCCAGCCGGTCCACGAAGGCGTTGAGCTCCGCAAGCGAGCGCGCGTTGATGCGGCGCGCCTCGTCGGGGAAGCTCGGCGTGAGGTCGGGGTGGACGGCGCGGATGGTCGGACACCGGCAGCCTTGCACCAGTGTACCAGCCCTTGACAGGCCCACCCTGGGCCCTGGGCTGGGCTGGAGTATAGATCTCCAGCGCTAGGCCACGAGGGCCCGTACGGAGTCCGAGGCCCAGCGTGGAGATCCGACTGTCGCGCAGGAAGTGAGTACGCGAATGGAGCTCTCGACCCCGTTTCCGTGCGTCCCGAAGCGGATCGATCCGCTGGTCGTGCCCAGTTGCCCAGAGGCAGGAGACCGGGCGAAAACGCAGAGCGCGAGGAAATCGGTTCACGACCGCGAATGGACAAGGCCAGGGCTCGGCCCAGGGCCTCCGACGTCGCGATGTGTCCAGCACGTGGACACCGGCCCTCTCGAATCCCTTCTCGGTAATTGTTTCCCATCGCGGAGAATTCTTCATGGTCATGGGGCCGGCGACCCGTCGGGAGAACTCGCACTGCCACAAAAACCGCTGAGCTGTTCCAGATGATACGGCGGGCCCTGGCGACACGCTGTGCCATGCTCGGTGACAGCGTGTCCCTCCGCTCCGCGGGGCGGGAAGGGCTCAGGAAGGCTCGGGACGTGGGCGCTTGGGAACCGAGGAATGGGCAGTCAGGGGCGGCCAAGAGAAGGGCGTCCAAGAGGGGGGGGGCGCAAATCATGGCCGGCGGCGCGTGCGTTGCCGCAGGGGGGGGGGCTCGGGACATAAGGAAATGACATCTGAGGAACGATCATGGCCCACGCCATGATATCCACCCCCCTAGTCTTTGGTCGGGCATGTCCCCCTACAGGCGGATTTGGGACGAAAGAAAAAAATACTCCAACAATACTCAAATATGGCCAAACATAGTATTACAAAGAATCGTCCCCCGACTATGCTTTGACTATGTTTGACTATTCCTCCTGTAGAGGGACGGGCCCGACTTGACCCCAGTCATCACCCCCTCTCTGCCGCCCTCGAGGCAGAGCGCCGCGCCGAAGCGCGGTGGGCCAGAAGCGGGCGGAGCGACACGCGGCCCAAGAGTTCCCGGCCGCAGCGTGCAGAGGAGGAGGATCGGCGGCCTCGGCCCGCCTCGTCGTCCTCGCCGTCGCGTCCCCGGTCTCCCCGTGGCCTGCCCCTGCTCGGCGGCGGACACACCTCCCTGTTGCATACCTCCAATTAGGGAAAACGACCTAAGACCGGAAAAGATGACGGCCGCGACGCCCTCTCGCAAAACGGAAACGGCAAGTTCGCTAATCGACGTGTCAGGGTAGGAGGTCGATCAACCTCCGATCTACTAAACTTAGGTCGGGCATGTCTTCCTACGGGCAGATTCTGGACGAAAAATGAAAAGTAGTCCAAAAGTACTCAAACATAAGCAGAACGGCCGACAGATCTTCCCCCGACTATGTTTTGAATAGTATTGAATATTCCTCCTGCAGAGGAGCATGCCCGACTTAATACTAAACCAACTTGTCCGCCAAGTCTGCGTCTGTGGATGACCCATCGTCTGCCCTCTGCCATAAAGCTCAGGGGGTGGGCGAAAGCGACGACCAAGACCAAGAAGGAGCGCGAAGTCGTCGGTGCCGATCTTGTTCAGCATCCATCTTGGCCACCGTCGATGTGTGGACCATCCTCGCGAATCGGCGTCGGCTGTCATGGACCATGGGCCAAGATCGGCGCCGACAAGATCCCGCGCCATCTTGGCCCTGAGGCCTCCTAAATGGGGTCCGACTAGATGGGGTCGGAGAATCGCACCGCATCCGCAATGCATCGCCGATGCATCGGAGATGCATCGACGTCATTGGCGTGGACAACGACGGGCTTCAGATCGAGCCGCATGGTCGATGCATCGGAGATGCGAAGCGATCCTTCCACTCCATCTGCTCGGACCCCATTTGGGAGGCTCAGATGGTCGATCGATTCGTAGAACATCTTCGCGAATCGGCGACAGCTGGCATGGACGCGGACCAAGGTCCGCACCGACAAGATCCCGCGACATCTTGGCCATGGTCACTTTTTTTTCACTCGAGCGTCATCGTTGTCGACCAGACCTCTGAAGCAGGAGGGGTGAGATGGGCCTCTGGATGCTCGACCTCAGAGCAGGCGGGCGTCGTGAGCTTTCGCGACGCCAGAGGCCTTGCCCCCGAGCTGACTCCCAGCGCGGATCCAAGACATCCGCGCGAAGCGCCAAACCTTTATGTTTATTGTGTTCAGCATCATGGTATCATTATTCCCAGATTCATTCTAACTATTACTACAATTACTAAAATCATAATTTTCGTATGCCTTTCATTATTATTAGTATTACTAGTATTATTGTTATTATTATTCTTGTTAGTATTAGTATTGTTCTTACCATCCGTCTTCTTGGACTATCGCCAGTTGCGTCGGCGACGCGGCGCGATCATGCGACACCACCTCCTCGGGCCCCACAGCTCGGAGGTATGGACTCTCGACGCTCGCGCCTCCTCGCCGGGGTGGCGCCCGGCTGCCGGCCTCCGACTCTAAAGTCGCCCAGGAGCCTCCGCACCCCGGCGACGCCGCGGGCGCCCCGCGCCCGCGGCGGCAGCGCGCGCGGGCGCGGGCCGCCCGCGGCCAAGCGGGCGGCCGCCAGCGCCGCGGCGGCCATCGGCCGCGCGCGCGGCAGGGCCGAGCGCCTCGGCAGGGGCTCCTTGGGACGGGCGCAGCACGGGGTTTTGCTCGTCGGCGGCGAGGCAGAGGCAGTCCGCTCCAGCGCGGGGCGAATCGGGGCAGCCGAGAGGCAAAGTGTCCGGCGCGCAAGAGGGAGAGGCGGAGACGAGGGCGGCCGCGCGAAGGGAGGAGGGAGAGGGCGCTCAGACGCAGAAGCGTTCCGCGGTGAGAGGGCAGAGGCGGCCAGCCAGGGCAGCGGGGGAACACAGCCGACCAGATTATCCAAAAGGTATCGTTCAGGAGAGCTGGACCCACTACCCACACATCAGGACGTTCAGGAGATCAAAGAGTTATCGTTCAGGAGAGGAGAGTTGAAGCTTCTGAGTGCACACATCTGGACGCTGGAGGGGCAAACGTGGACGCTGGATGGGCGAACGTGCTCAAGAATCTGGGCCGGCTTTCGGGCAAGGTTATGAAGAACCGCTGGCCCGACTGATCGGGAGGACGTGTCTTAATCCGATGCTCGGTTGTGGCAAGACGAAGACGGGACAGGGACAAAATCAGACCGGGACAAATCTCACGAGCGGCGAGCGTAAACGCCCTCGCGGTCTGGATTCCACTCTGGCGGCTCTGGAGGACGTGCTAAGCGCCGCAGCCGCTCACAAGCGTTGTGGAAAGCTCTGAGGGCGTCTTGGAACGCTCTTGAGCGATGCATCGCCCCGTCCTGGCCCCGCCCGAGGGCGCCTCGGCGGCGGCCGCGGCCCTCGGCGGCGGCGGCCAAGGGGGGCCCCGGCGACGGCGGCGGCCCCAGCGGCGGCACGGCTCATAGAGGCATATCTCACCGAGGAGGGGGGAGGCGAGGCGAAGCGAGGCGCCGACACAGGGTACCGAAGGGCGGCCCCGTGAGAGCAAACGGCGGTTTGGCTGGAGCCCAGGAGGCACTTCGGCTCCCAGTGCGAGTCGCGAGCGGGAGAGCTTGCGGAGGACGACGACGACGACGATGACGACGACGATGACGACGAGCGACGTCGAGGGCGAGGGCGAGGAGGAGGAGGCAGGCAGGGCCAAGGGGCCTCATCAGAATGCCTGGCCTCTCTGAGGCCGTGCTGCTGCTCTCGCACCTCCTGAGGCCCTCCTCAAGGAGGACCCATAGGAGGAGGATCGGGGAGGAGGATCGAGGAGCGAGGACAGGAGGAGGTGGATCGAGGGGAAGAGAGAGATCGAGGAAGGGATCGAGGAGGAGCAGGAGGATCGGGGCCGTCACAGAGGGCTGCCCTCCTGCAGCGCCGAGCCCGTCTGCTCGTGGCCAGCTCCCCCTCCTCCCTCGAGTCGGACCTGCTGGGGAAGGGCGGAGCCCTGGCCAGGCCCGTCCGGGGCCACGGACTGGATTACAGTAGGAGCTCGACCACACGAGACCTTCCTTCTCCTCCTTCTCCTCCTCCTAATCCTCCTGTTCCTTCTCTTTCTCCTCCTCTTCCTTCTCTTCCTCCTCCACACAAGAACCCAACCCTAAGACCCCAGGGCGACCCTTGATTTCTGATGTGGGAGCGTCACGCTTTTGAAATAGTAGAACCATCGACACCCAAGAAACCCAGGACACCCTGGAGGCAAGCAAGGTGTTTGTTGGAAAGGGTTTACACTGTACGGTACGGTGGGGGCATGGGACAAGGAACCCTCAGAGAAGGAATTCAGGGTCTGGACACTGGTGGAATTTCAATCGTGGGTCGGCCGTTGATATCACCGCCGCACTCATCAGGTCAGGAACCCTGCAGAGTATGCAGCCTCTTGGGCACATTCCTTAACGAACGCCCCCACCGTATGGTCGTGTCGTGACGGCCCCAGCTTTGGTTTCTCACGCCGCGCGGACAGTTCGACCTTGAACGATCGGCGGCTTCCAAATCTCCGGATCCTTCCATATGGGCATATGGGTCGCTTCTGGGCCACTCAGCGTTCAACTTAGCTGGGGTCGCTACCAACGTCGGCACGATACGAACCTGCCGTAAAGACACTCCCAACCTAGACAGGCCGTTCGGAAACGGCTGGTAGGAGCATGCCGGAAGAGGGCGGTCAACGCAGAAATGAATCCAACGCGCCGATGTAGCAGATCAGGACCTGGGCTTCCCGCAATTACCTGAATCCGAAGCCGGACTTCGCACATGTCCACCGCCTGTAGAGAGCCGATGTCCCAGGACCCAGGGAGGCAATGAATGTCAATCTATTTGTTGTCCCTAGGCGATGGATCCACCACCGTGGCCCCTGGCATGTTGAGGCGTGGCAGGATGCCAAGTGCTGTGCGTCGGGATCCACCAAAAACGGGGGCCCTGAAGGGGGCGTGAATGCCATCCGCTGGTGCACCGAACCGCCGCAAACAGATGCCCCCCGCATGCTCCACCTATCGGCAACTTTCGGGAGCTGCTGACGGCTGGAGGGCATCTGTTTTGGGCGGTTCGGTACAAAACACCGATCGAACTCTCACACACACACACACAGGGCACACACCCCTTTTGCGGGATCCCGAGTGTGGTAGGGCTTCTGTACGTAATCTTCTACGGTATGTCAGCCTGTCTACCGGGGCTCTCCAGGGGACCCGATGCCTCTCCTGTGCGCTTCCAGGCTCTTCAAGGCTGCCAAGACGACCCAGGAAGGCCATCAAGGCCTCCGAGATAGCTCAACACTGGCCCAAGAGGCACCCAGCAGCGGGACCCCCAAGACTGCCCCAGAGGAGCCCAAGACAGCCACAAGACGGCCCAAAGCGGCTCCCTGAGAGCTGCTGCAGAAGAAGGCGGCGAGAAGCGTGACGGGTGACGGCCTCCCAGGCAGTGCTCGAGAGATTGCCACGCAGAGCGCTTCGCCACGCACACTGCCCGATTTGCCGCAGGCATCTGGCCACCCAAACTTTTTTCGTCGGCGGCGAGGCGGGGCAATCAGCTCCAGCGTGGCAGCGATGCAGGGGCACTACACAGCGGATTGGCCCGCATGCAGGAGGGGGAGGAGGAAAGACGAGGCGGCCGCGGGGGGGAAGGGAGGGCTAGCACTCAGAAGCGGAAGACTTCCGCCGCCGGAGCGGGCGGCGGGGGCGGCGTCCGGGGGGCCGGAGCGCCGGCCAGCTGGCTACCCAAACATGCGATGCCGTGAAATTTTCAGTATGGGGTCCCTAGGGGGTCCCGACCCTTTCCCCGGGACCGGTGCTTCATCGCGGATCGTTTCTTGACGGTACTGGGGCCTGGCGAGGGCCCTCAGAGGCCAAAAACGGCCTGGAACCTCCCGCCGTGATTCTTGTCACGACGCGTGCAAGTCGGGGTGCGTATGTATACATATGTATATATATATACATATATTATGTCTGTCTGTCTGTCTAACTGTCTGTCTGTCTGCCTGCCTGCCTGACTGACTGTCTCTCTGTCGGTCCGTCTGTCTGTCTGTCTGTCTGTCTGTCTGTCTGTCTGTCTGTCGGTTTATCTGTCTGTCTGTCTGTCTGCTGCCTGCCTGCCTGCCTGTCTGTCTGTCTGTCTGTCTGTCTGTCTGTCTGTCTGTCTGGCTGTCTGTCTCTGTTGTGCATGCATGCATGCATGCACGCATGCATGCAAGTACGTATGTACATCTGCATGTACGTACGTACGGACGTACGTGTGCATGAATGCATGCATGCATGCATGCATGTGTATGTGTGCATGTATGCATGCATGCATGTACGCATGTATGTATAATTGTCTGCGTGTGTATATAGACATATAGATCCATCCAACGAGCGGCCTGCAGGCCAGGAAGGTCCCCCCACGGGCCCAGGGGCCCCGCTGGAGCCGCAGGTGGCGTGCAGCTGCCGCCTCCTGGTCCTGGCCAGGACCGACGTCTGGACTCCAAGCACGGCAATGTGCCCCAACACGCGGGGCACTCGGCCCCGGCAGCCGTGTGGATCCCGCGCCGCTTTGCTTTCAAACCAAAAGCAGCCCTCGCGGCCATGCCTGGTGAATCTATCCTCTGATGTGCTGTCTTCCAGCTGTGCATTCGTCTCCGCTCCTCGGCAGCTGGATGCTGTCTGCTCATAGCCTTAAACGGCGTCCAGGCCCAGACGCACTAACAATAATCCATACGGAGGTTGCTCGTTGTCTTTGGCCTCAGGGGGCCCTCACCGCGCCCCGGGACCGTCAGAACACGACTCGGGGCACCAAACCAGCCCTGGGGAGAGGCAGGAGAGCCCCGAAAGGGTCGGGGCTTCTGGGGACCCCGCGGTGACAAAATCCGCGGACCCCTGCGCTTGAGATTCTTCCCCCCCCCCGTAATCTCCCCCCAGGGACCCTACACTGGCAATTGAATCCCGGCCCCTGGCCTTGGCCGAACGCGGCAGGGGGGACAGGGCTCCCCGACGACCCATGAGGGCCCCAAGACGCACCCAAGACTGTCCAAGAAGGCACCGAGTCGCTGACAGAGCATTCCGAGACGCTTACGATGGGCTCCAGATGGCCCAAGATGCCCCCAACACAACCCACAAATCCTCAAAGACGCCTCCGAAGATGCAGAAATCGTTAAACCCCCCTTGAGACACATTTTTAGCATATACGTCTCGTCGGCCTTCCCTGCGCTGAAGACGGCCCAAGAAGCCCCAAAGACTGCCCACAAAGGCACCCAGGAGAGCCCCAAGACGAACCAACGGGGCCCCAAGAAGCCCAAGAAGCGCCCAAGACACCCCAAGAGAGCCCCAAGACAGCCCCAAAAGGGCGCAAGAGCGGGAAACCGAACCGACAATTCGAGCTTTCTGGCCCAAGATGCACCCAGTAGACCTCAAGAGGCCGCCAAAGGGCTCGAAGAGGCCTCCGAGAGGCTCCCAAGACACCCAAGAGGCCCCAAAACGAGCCCCCCCCAAGAGGCTTCAGAATTGCTTCCAAGAGGCCTCACAAAATGGTCCTAGGGAATTGGTCGGGAAGAACACCTCCAGATGGTGCCAGAGGCCTCCACGACGGCCCAGAAGCTTCTAAAACAGCTCCGCGAGAGGGCCCTGACAGGAACGCCTCAACGGACATCTCGGGCCCTTGGCTTCGAGCGGGGGGGTCCGAGCGGGTTCCAGGCCCCGAGAACCCTGGAGGCCCCCAAGAGGCCCGAAGAGTCCCCGACGACTCTTCTGGGGGGAAGTCCCAAGAGGCACCCAAAAGCTGCTACAAGACTCCCACGGACCACTCCATTGCCGGCTCCCCAAAAGAGCCTCCCAGACACTCCGACGAGACCCCGGGAAGCTTCCCTGAAGACCCTGACCCACAACCCAGAAAGCGTAGAGGGATGGCCCGAAGGCCACTCGATATTTGACGGCGTGGGAGTCCGCACAAAGCCTTCTCCTCGTCCTCCTCATGCTCCTCCCTCTCCCCCGTCCTCCTCCTCCTCCTCCTCCTCCTCCTCCTCCTCCTCCTCCTCCTCCTCCTCCTCCTCCCCCTCCCCCTTTCTGCATTACCCTTCTCATAATCGTCGCCCTCCCTCTTGCTCTCCTGCAGATCCTTCTTCCACGGATTCGATACGTGTAGCGCCATTGCAGAATCCATTTCCAAAATGGTCACCCGAACGGGCTTCGCTTGCAGGACTTCAGGGGTCGGCGGATGCGGCGCAAGCCTATAAAATCAGCACACATTGGACTACCATGTGGGACCTGCTCTAGAACAGGGGCATGGCATAGACGGGTCTACCCTTTCTCCAACCTTGTACTGCTACGAGCGCAACGGACGCGTTGTCTATAGACGCATCCACCCCCAATGCGTCTGCAAGCGTCGCGGCACCCAGTGTGCCCATAGACGCTTGTGGCTGGAACGTGAGCACGGCATTTGGCCTCGGCCCGAGACCTCGGTGCTCTCGAGGCAGGCAGGCTGGGCCCTCCAAGGCACACGCGCTCCGACAGGTCCGCCGTCTGGGACTCCTGTCAGGGGGGGTCCGGGGCCCCCACCTCTCGCTGGGGGGGGGGGGGGGCGCTCTCTGCTGGCCGACCCCGAGCAGCGGCCCGCCCAGCCCGCTGCACCAGCAGCGGCCGTCGTGAGCCTCGCCCTCGTCGTCGCCGCCGCGGACGCCACCGTTCTGACGTCGCCGTCAGCACGTTCGGTACGTCGCCGTGGTCGTCGGCGGCCACGGGAGCCACGCCAGCCTGATCCGCAGGAGCGGCTTCGGTCTCACCGCCCGCCCCGCGCTGCTCGACAGCTCCCAAGACGCACCAGCACCCCGGCTGGCCCCAGACCTCTGGCGTCCGGAGTGTCTGGCCTGCTCTGTGTGAGCCCAGACCCTCCGGGTCTCCCCTCCGAGGCCTGGGGCCCCACGAGACGAGCACCCGCGACATCCCAAAGCAGAGGAGGGGGCCGAGAACTCCGAGCCCCACGCCGTGGGAGAGACCGGGCCCCAGCGGTCCTCTCTGGGGCCAGGGCCTGGAGCGGCCCTCCGCGAGGACGGGGGCCGGCGTGTGGCTGCAGCGAACCCCGAGCCCACCGCCCGGCGTCTGTTTCAGCTCACTTCGGCAACAGCTGTGCGCATTTCATCTCCACAGGCCCCGACTGACGAGGGGCGGGTGGCAGCGGGGGGGGGCCTCCATGGGGGGCGCATCACAAGGGCTCTTCAGGGCCCTTTCTGGAGCCAGCAGGGGCCCAAAGGGAGACCTGGAGGGCCACGTGTGGGCCCTCGTCTCCACCCCCCGCAGTGTATAGGTCGCCGCCCCATTACCACCCGCCCGAGAAGACGCACGCTGCGCGACTCAGCCAGCACGCTGCGATCGTCTCTCGCAGGAGCTGCGCAGAAGATCGTCCTAACGTCGCAGCCCGCCCGCGGCGCTCAGCCTGGCCCAGGGGGCGCTGGCCCTCACGCCAGCATGGTCGCCTCCTCTCCACTCCTGGCAGGGTCTGGGTGTATACGGTAGGTTCCTGCGGCGTCGGCGCGTGCAGAGGTTTTTGACACCACGTCGATCGGCCAACCTTGAATCGATCGTGACCCCGATCGTTCAAGGTCGAATTCCGTCGGGTCCGGTGGCGTCGCCGTGTCCCTCGATGCTTCCGCGCCACAAGATTCAACCTTGAGTGCCTTCGCCGGCGTCGCCTGCGCGCAAACGCCGCATGAACCTACCGATTCTGCGTGTTTGGGTCGACCAGCGAGGTTGGCACACTAACGTCCCAGCGTCCTAAGATGAAGCTTCAGCGTTTATACACCGAGCTCCCTAGCCGACCCATAGGCATAGTTTGTACGTCGAGCCCATGCGACCTTCTGCCCTCGTCGTCGACGCACAAGAACTTGCAAAAGTCCGAGAATCTGTCCGCGCCTATCGGGTTGATGGCAAGAAACGCGCGCAGTGCACGAACGTTGCTCCAAACGTATGTTTTCTACCAAGCAGGCCTGGACCGTGACGACTCGGACGAATGAGAAAACAATCAAGGACGCTGCCCCACCATGCAAAAGTAATGCAACTCCTCCAGCCGGCCAGAACACCCTGCAGAACGACTAACCAAATCGATCCTCGATCGCCTGTCGTCGACGACGGCGACGGCGAAGCTTGCCTCACTTTAACAGAGCGGTGTAGGATGCAGACGCGGAGCGCTGCACTGGGACGCTGCAACCGACAGACTCGAGCGGCCAAGAACTTGGGTCACTGCTGGGGCTTACGAATGTCGCCTCCTAGTGGCCCGTGCCACGCCGAGTCTCCAAAGAAACCTGCCCCCGCTTGCTGGGAGTGAAGAAGGCGTGTGAGATGATTGGATACAGCCCCTCTCACGCTCCTCCTCCACCAGGGCCCAGAAACGCGCATGCGGGAGCGACTGCCAAGACAGACCACGAGCGCTCCGAGAGGCTCCCCAGGAAAGGCCCCCGAGAGGTCCAAAAATCGCGGATGCTCGCATCAAAAATTTAAGGAAATCTCAGCTTTCGGGCCTTGTCGGGCTTCCGACGCTCCCAGACGGCCCACGAGCGCCCCAAGATCGCCCGAAGACGGCCCAGGAGGCCGCCAAAGGGAGCCGCCACACGCCGGAAAGAGCCCCAAGACAGCCCCGAAGGCCCCCAAGACTGCCCCAACAGTACCCCAACAGAGCCTCATGAGGGGGAAGACGAAAAGACATTCTGAGCCATCTGCTCCCATATGACCCCCGAGACATCCAGCGATACCGCCAGCAAGAACCCAAGAGGCCCCCCGGAAGCTCCAGGAGGCCCCCGAGAAGCGCAAACGAAATCCCGAGAAGCCCCAAAATGCCCCGGAGAGACCCTGCTCCTCTTCGCTCCACCGTCTCCCCATCCTCGTCGATTGGATCGTCTACCTCTACCTTCTACCCTCTTCCCTCAACTCCTGCCGAATGATCCTCGACCTGCCCTTCCTCACAGACTATCAGTAAGCTATCCCCTTACTTTCCTCTACGTCCTCCTCCTCCTCCTCCTCCTCCTGCTCCTCCTCCTTTTCCTCCTCCTCCTCCTCCTGCTCCTCCTTCCCCTCCTCCTCCTACCCCCCCTGGTGAGGAGGACTCGCCATGGAAGAACGCGCTGCGAGGCGCCTGTATCGATCCCTTCCCGACCATACCACGACTACAGGGAATATCGGATCTCTTTAGTGGCCGAAGGCTGGTGCGATATGACGGCACGCAACGGCAGCATAACATCTTCGATGGGTTGCCCCACGTGAGATATTGCTGCCGTGCAGTACAGACCCACACTTCATGGTACATGTGTGATGGCAACGGAGGGTGCTGAAGAAACGCTGGCGCGCCCCTGTTTTGCTGCCAAGAACTTGGCGTTGTCTGAATCCGCCGAGTTCCGCTCGATGGGATTGCAAAGGCGTGTGAGATATTGGCCGTCCCCCTCCCCAACACATGTCAGCTCAGCATGACTGAAACGCGCTATCATGCACAACACTCTGGCCCATGCCCCGTACTATCAGCTTCCAAGCGCTCCTCACTTCGCCTGGGTGTCGGCGGCACGGCGCAAACCTCTGGGAGGGGAGGGTCGGGCCTCTTGGGGCTCTTTTGGGGCGGGTTTAGAGGGAGTCTTGGTCCATGTGTGGCCCCGTGTGCGAATGTGTCGCGTGTGTTGCCTACGTTCGGGGGATACAGCCGAAAATAATGTGGGGGCCAAACCGAGGGGGGTCCGCCACCCCCTGTAGACCACAGCCCCCCCCCTGTTGCCTGCCCGCGCCTCGTGCAGTCCTGGACCGCCGCTCTTCGTCCTCGACGCGCTTCCACTGCGCGAAGATGGGACCTGCCGTGTACTCGTCCAGACCCATGTCGCCGCCCTGCGCCTTCTTCCCTGCGAAGTTGCCCAGAAGGGATCCCGCACCAGCGGCCGCCGCGCCGACCATGTGCGACTTGTTGCCGCAGCTGATCACGCAGTTCTTGACGCCGATGCATGCAGGAGGCGCCTTGCACTTCTTGATGCACATCCTGAACATGACCTGGCCGCCAACGCCCGCGCCCGCCGCGGCTCCCAGCCCGGCCGTGCCCGACGGCCCCAGCTTGGCGAAAGGGTTGAAGAAGGAGGACGTCCTCGGAGGCCCGCCAAATGGGGTTTCCGAGCAGACGGTGTCGGAGGATCGCGCCGCATCCCCGATGCATCGCCGATGCGGCGCGGCCCTCCTGCCCAATCTGCTCGGACCCCAGTTTGGGAGGCATGGGCGTCTTCTTGCCGTGGGCGTGCGGCGGATGCACAGCGATGCCGACGTCGGCGTCACCAGCAGCGGGGTGGTCGAGCGCCTTTTTTCGGCGGCGAGCGAGTGGGGAAATGGGAGGGAGAAGGCCTTCTCAGAAGGCGGCGGGACTTCTCAGAAGCCCTCTGGCCTTCTGAGAAGTTGTTTATATATTCGGGGAAGGCTTAGAGAACTTCTCAGAAGGCTGGGGGACTTCCGAGCCTTTTGAGAAGGCCCGCCCCTTCTCACTTCCCCCCCTCGCCCGCCGCCGACAATTGTCGGCTGCACACAAGAATGACCCTATACTGGGGAGACCAAAGAATACCGATACCGTCTTCTACCCGGATTTCGAGGCGAGTAGGATTTCGAGGATTTCGAGGCGAATAGCAGTGGCGACGAGGGCCTCCCGAGAGGCCCCCAAAAAAACGAAAAACGAGGGAAGGGTAGCGGTATCGGTGCCGCGTCCTCCTCCGATAGGCAGGAGTGGCCTTTGGCGCGCGCGCGGCGTGCCAATCGCTGCGTGTGCAATGCGACGGTGGCGGCCAGCGTGCCTACAGGCTGGTCCCCCCGCGGTCCACTGGAAGCCGCGCACCAGGAGGTCACTCGGGAGAGGGGCCAAGTTCGCGCGCAACCGATCTCACGGTGACCCATGCGACCCCTACCGCTCAAGGATTCCCCGCCCCGCCCCCAGGAAGAAGCGGCGGGTCAGAAGGGTGTCGGATCCCTGGATGTCGCTCTGAACCTGCAGGCTGAGTGGGACGCACAGAGACATACTAGTACTATATGCCCTCCTTGGAGGCGCGCGTCCGACCCGAACATATAGTACACCCATCTTGTAGTATAACGTTTCCCGAGCGGTGTGGCCAGAAAGCGCCCGCCACGACGCATATTCCCCAATCAGCGCTTACACTGAAGGGTCCTAGCGGAGATTGAACGATTTGGCATAAGTGCCCGGTCGATCTCGTTAAACGGCTGCGTTCCCCGGTTCCCAGTTCCGGGCTCCTGGGTTCACGGTTGCTGGTTTCTGGCCAATTTCGGTGGGCGGCGGGGTGCACAAGTTTCCGGGTTCCTGGGTTCTTAGTCGATCTCATTGACGATCGGTCTCATCATCGATCTCACTACCGACCTCTCTATTGATCTCACAATCAATCCCACTATAGATCGCACGAGCGATCTCACGATCGATCTCACTATCGATCTCACTGAATCGACTTCGCGATCGGGCTCACGATCGACCTTACTATCGTCCTTACGATCGATCCCACTATCGGTCTCACTATCGATCTCAAT
Source organism: Prorocentrum cordatum (assembly GCA_963575745.1). Classification (NCBI taxonomy): domain Eukaryota; class Dinophyceae; order Prorocentrales; family Prorocentraceae; genus Prorocentrum; species Prorocentrum cordatum. Next base: position 51,429 of record CAUYUJ010014515.1, read on the forward strand.
ATCCATATCACGAATTTTCAATTCATCCACTGATTGGGTTTTATGCTATATGGTTTCTCGGTGCGCGCGTCCCTGGGGGGACGACGAACACATAGTATTAGAAATATGTTGGGGTGACGCCGACTTATGGTTCGCGCGTGCAGCCGCTGGCCTCTGCCTCCTGAAAGGCCAGCTGCAGCGGCATCAGGCGTCGCACCGGCCGCGGACGGCCCTGGGCGGCGCCGCGCGGTCAGGGGGGCGGGCAGCCAGCTTGCTGCCAAGTGGCGATACTCGAAGAAGAACAAAGACGCATACAGCAGAGGTCAGTCCACAAGAAACTGCCACAGGAAACCCAACCCTAAGACCCCAGGACGTCCATGGACGTTTGGTGTGGGAACGTCACGCTCTCCATGGCAGAACCATAGAAACCCCAAAAGACCCAGGGCACCCTGGAGGCCAGCGTCGGCGACTACAGTCAACACGTATCATTAGGATGCGCGGTAAGGATGCAAGGGCCTTGGAGGGCCACGTCAGCGTGTTTCGAGCGAGGTTGACCAGCGAGAGTCGCTAAGGATGGGCCGAAGGGGCAAGGATGCAAGGGTACCTTTGGGAAGAAGCCCATCCTTACTATGCGGGCTGACTGTACATACAGAGGGTGCTCTACGATCGGACCAAGAAGGCCCCCACTGCAAACATAAACATTCGGAGGTCCGCACGGACTTCTTGGATCGGCACTGGCCCCCCCCTACCTGGCGCGCGGGGCGCCGCCCGGGGGGCGGGGGGGGGGGCAGCCCCGATAGCCAAGAGATCCGCGCGGAGCTCCCGGAAGTCTGCGTCGATGCTCTCCGAGGTAAGATCGGGGAGACGTAAGACTCGGGGTAGGGGGACTCGGGTTGGAGCTCAAGTTTTTTTACTGCAAAACGCGAGTTATGTGGATGGGTGGGTGGGTGGATTCGCTGGTACATAACATAACACGACGTTGCGCGCGCACTACGAACAGCATACCTGTGCGCTGAACAACAAGCGCTACTGCAACGGGTGTGGGTGAAGCGGAGGGCATTATGTTATCTACTGGGTGGGTGGGTGGGTGGGTGGGTTGGAGGCCACATAACGCGGGATATGTGTTCAAGTAAAAAATTCAGCTTGTGGCCCGACGGGGACATCATAAATTTGACACGACCCAATCCGAAATTTCACGCGGGCTCCCGCTGCAGACATCACCTGAAAACTGAACCGGCAGAATTCGGGACGGGCTCGTCGAAAAGCGTGGGCGAACCCGAGTTGTGAGTTACTCGAGTCCTACAGGCAACCCGTCTCATTAGGATACGCGGTAAGGATGCAGGGGCCTTGGAGGGCCACGATAGCGTTTTCCGAACGATGTTGGCCAGCGAGGGTCGCTAAGTATGGGCCGAAGAGGCAAGGATGCAAGGGTACCCTGGGAAAAGGTTGTCCATCCTTACTATGCGGGTTGACTGTACGTCTCCCCGATAAGAGGAGCTGGGCTGCGTGGGCTGCGCTTGCAGCGAGCCCTCTCGAGCCGCGCGAGCGCGTTTGCGGGGCCAGCAGTAAGGGGCAACCATGGGAGGGGATAGAGGACTAGGGGGGACACACCGACCTCGAATGGGCGAAACACAACGCCGATCGATCGGCGATAGGCCCCCGAGAGTGAATCCGGTTGGGGCGCTCGGGCCCCTACAGTCGGACCTAGGCCAGAATAACATCCCTCAAGAACATGAGACCCTCCGTCGGCCAAAACAAACAGAACACCAAAGGGTACCATCCCCAGGGTGCACAAGACCATCCAACAAGCGCGAAGAACACCAGGGCACCCTCCCCGAACCGACCTCGACCTTATACCTCGGCCCGACTGTACTGGCGATCCATGGGCGATCCTGGGTCGATGCCTCTCCCCCCCCCCCCGATCGTTGCCCCCGAAGCGGGGAGGCGGGAGGCGCGGGCGCCGGGAGGCGCGGGGGCCTGGCGGCTCCCCCGTCGGGGCGCGGCCCCACGGCCCGACGGCGATGGGCCCGCGGAGGGCCCGCGCGGCGGCCCTGCAGAGGCTGCGGACGGCGCACGCCTCGGGGCACACGGGCAGCGCATCGCATCGGGCAGGTGGCACGGATCGAAGGATTGAAAAAAAAAGATTGCAAAAAAGAAAGATTGCAAAAAAACGAAGGATTGCAAAAAAAAAACGAAGGATTGCAAAAGAAGGATTGCAAAAGAAGGATTGCAAAAAAGATGTTTTTGTTTGCAATCCTGCGGGCAGGTGGGCGCCTGCCCATCTGGGGTGCATCGCAGTGGGCAGGTGGGCGAAAATGGGCAGGGCATGGGGGCAAACGGGCAAACACGGGCGGATGCTGGCTTCGCGTGCATCTCTCCTGCATCGGGACGGAAGGGTACAGGATAGAGCAAAGGGCGGGGCAGAGGATCAGCTCACGCAGCTGGTTCTCTGGGCGTCTCCTGGCGCCGGGAGGCGCCATGCCTCGAGGGATGGGCCCGGCGGTGGGGCGGAAACCAGGCCCTGTCGTCCGGTCCGACTGTACAGGCCTCCCGAATGGGGTCCGAGGAGATGGTGTCGGAAGATCATGCCGCTGCATCGGAGACGTTTCGTCGATGCATCGGCGACGTCAGCGATGCATCGGCGCCATCGGCGTGGAGAAACTCGGTCTCCACGTCGAGCTGCATCGCCGATGCATCGCGGCGATGCGCGCGAAAACAAATCCCAAGACACCCCCCCGGACAACCCAGGCAACTCATGCTGATGAGCGGCGACAAGACGATCTGCCCTGGACAACCCCTTAAACAACCCAGTGGGGATCTGGACAACCCCTATGGACAAACCAACTTGGACAAGCCTCCCCGGAAAAGTTCTTCCAGAAGATCCTTGGCGGCGAGCGATGGGGGAAGTGAGGAGGAGAATGCCTTCTCAGAAGGCTCGGAAGTCCCCCGGCCTTCCGAGAAGTTTCCCGAGCCTCCCCCGAAGATACCAACAACCTCTGAGGAGGCGCGAGGGCTGCTGAAGAGTCCCGCCCACTCCCGAGAAGGCCTTCTCCCTCTCGTTTCCCCCCCTCTCTCGCGCCGAGCTGCAGCAGCCCCCCCCCCTTCGTGGCCGACCCCGAGAGCTCCTCCTCCTCCTCCTCCTCCTCCTCCTCCTCCTCCTCCTCCTCATCCTATCCCTCCCCTCTCATGGCCTCGTGGCTCACGCTATTTTGGCCCAAGCGATCGCACGGCTGCCGACAGTCGGGGCGCCCGCCGCCCGCGAGGTCGGCGCCCCGAGGGGCCATCGCCGCTGCAGACGCCGCCGCCCTCGTGGGCGCGGCGGTCCGCGCGGCGCTGAGCGCTGGCGCCCGGCGGCGGACCGCTCGGGCCGGGCGAAAGGGGGGGATAGCAAAGGGGGGGGTTTGAGAATCAGCTCACGTAGCTGATTTTCCCGGCGCCTCCCGGCGCCGGAGGCGGCTATGCATCGAGGAATGGCCCATCGGTGGGGCCGAAACCAGCTGCATGCAGCAGATTTCGTAACCCCCCCTTTCCCTGTCCCCCCCTTTTCGTTCGGCCCGAACCGCGGGTGCAGTCGCGCGAGCGGCCGTGGCGGCAGCAGCTTCCGCTGTTGCCGGCCCGCCCTACAGCGACGGCGGCTGCGGGTGCGGGTGCGGCGGAGCGCGGCGATGGTGAAGTTCGTGGGCAGGCCAGCGGCGCCGCCTTGGCGGCCCAGGCGGCGCGGCGCAGGCGTCGGCGCCAGAGGCTGGCGACGGCGCGCCGGGTTGCTGCTGGGGCGACCGGTGCGGCCAGCGGGGGCGGTGGCCTTGCGCCCGCTGTGGTGGTTGCTGCTGCGGCCGCCGACGACGAAAACGAAGACGAATGAATGGACGACTCGTGGGCCGACGGCGGGAAGCCAGCTGCCTTGCCGTCTGGGGTGGCTGGTGCAGCTGGCGGTGCTGCTGGCGGCTTTGCGGCGGTCGGCGGGGAGGCCGATGGCGTCGAGGTGCCTGCCTCACCGATTGCGCCTGCGGCTCCCGCGGAAGCGACCGACAAGGCGATGATCCTGAGGTTGCTGACGAGCGTGTCGTCCAAGGACAGGCCTGGCCTTTTCATGGCGCCGGGCGTTGCGTTTGGCGTCGATGGGCTGCTTCCGCACGAAAGCAAGAGCGACGATATGCTCCGCCGCGGGCTGGTCGCGGCGTGGGGGGCGAGCGCGTTGCGCCATCATGCTCCTGGTTGAGGAGCTCGTGCAGCTCGTGAATTCCGTCTTCGCCGGCTTCTGGTAAGCCGTTCATTCGTTTGGTTTTACGCCTAGCCGCCGTTGCCTTTGCCCACCCTGGCGGCGAGTCCACATCTAGGCTGTGAACGCTCGTCTCACGCGGACGCTTCTCGCCCTCGTCGGTCTCTTTTTCTTCCTCCTCCTCCTCCTCCTCCTCCTCCTCCTCCTCCTCATCATCCTCATCATCCTCATCATCCTCATCATCATCATCATCATCATCATCATCATCATCATCATCATCATCATCATCATCATCATCATCATCATCATCATCATCATCATCATCATCATCATCATCATCATCCTGTCTCCCCTCTCCCTCCTCATCCTCCTTTTGCTCCTCACTGCCCTCCTGATATTCCCCCTCTTCCTCCTCCTCCTCCTCCTCCTCCTCCTCCTCCTCCTCCTCCTCCTCCTCCTCGTCCTCCTCCTCCTCTTCCTCCTCCTTCCCTGCCGCAACGCCTTCGGGCGTCACCGCTCCACCACTCGCGCGCGCGGGGGCCCCCGCGGCCACGCGCCCGGCCCACGCGAGAGCGGGGCCCCTGGACGCCAACGGGGGACCTTTTCCAGAGAAGGGGAGGAGGGGAGGCCAACTCCTACTATCCACCATCCTGAGGCCAACCGAGGAAAAGAAGGAAGTGGATGGGGCGGCGGGCCGCGCAAATGATGTAGAAGTTCAACGCTACATAGAAACAGGCGTGACGTCTTGTGTGTAACGAAATACATGTATACCCTTATCCGTAGCGCTGTAGTTCGTACTCCTCTCCGGCTTCGGACAGACGGGCCTCGCCGTACTGGTGCCGCGCGCTGGAGCCAGCACGCAGTGCCATCCAGCCTGCGGGCTGCGGCGGTTTCTCGTCCAGCTTCTCCACGACGCAAACGTGGCACGTCTTGCCAAGACTGCCCTGTAACTGCGCTTCCGATGGTGATCGGCTTTGTGCTAGTCCAAGTCTTGCGTGGGCCTCGGTGCTCGTCACGTAAAGATCGTAGTGCAGAGACTGGCCCTGGTAGCTCTGCTGGTGATCCCCGTAGCCCTGCAGGCGGCTCCCGTAGCCAAACGCATGGGGGTGGCCCTGGTAGCTCTGCTGCCGCTTCTTGTAGCGAGGAAGGTGGGCCTGGTACGGCTTCTTGTATGTCATGTAGCTCTGCTTGCGGCCCTCGGAGCGTCGTAGCGCAGCTTGTAGCTCAGATCGTCGGCAGTTCAGTTGGACTTGTTGCCCTGGTAGCTCAGCAAGTGACTCTACTTGCGGACCGCGTAGTCCAGGTTGTGACCCTCGTAGCTTTGCGGGTGGTCCTCGAAACTGAGCTGGTGGTTGACGATGTTCTGCTCCAGGTCCTATCAGTTCAGCTTATCGCTCTGGTAGCTCGTCAGGAGGCTCCAGTCTTTCTTCGGGTCTCGTGGCCCTCGCAGCTCAGGTGGCACAGCTGGTTGGTTGCATTGGTACTTCAGCTGGTTGCCGTTGTAGCCGATGCCGGGACCTGCGCCTGCTGGTGGTCGTCGTGGCCTTCGAAGCTGTACTTGTAGTCCTCGTAATTGAGCTGGTGGCCTTCGTAGGTATGCTGGAAGCTCTGCTAGCTCAGCAAGTGGCCCAGGAAGCTGTGTCAGTGGTTCCCACAGGGCAGGCTGTGGTCCTCGTAGCCCTGCGCGTGGTCCCCGTCGTATAGCCTGTGGTCCTCGTAGCTCAGCCAGTTGCCCTTGCAGCTCAACTGGTGGCCCTCGAAGCTCAGCAGGTGGTTATTGTTTCTCTGCTTGTGGTCCTCGCAATTGAGCCTGTGGCCCTCGGAATTCAGCTGGTGACCCTCGTAGCGTTGCTGGTGGTTCTGGTAGGTCAGGT
>CAUYUJ010014515.1:63274-115774 GCA_963575745.1 Prorocentrum cordatum
CCTCCTCCTCCTCCTCCTCCTCCTCCTCCCGTTGATCCACCTCCTCATTCTCATCAATGTCCTCCTGATTATTCTCCTCCTCAGACAGGTGGGCGGCAACAAAAGGTGTATTGCGCGAAAAGACGTAGCGAAATTACGCAGCAGCTCACGCGAGCCGCCAGCGCGGCACGACACATTGGAAACGAGGGCGCTTTCGGGCGACATTCGCGAACAGCCTGCCCGCGAATGTCGGCGCAATCGAATACGTGTTCCTTCCTCGCTCGGATGGAAGCTGGGTGAAGGAGTCGTCCTGACCTTCGCATCCTCCCCGTGCCTCGACGATCGCGCCGTGGGCGGTCCTTCTCAGGAGGTGCCCCTGCCGACGCCCCGTGGACAGCGGACTGGTCGCTGCGTCGGCAAGGGCCCTGGGCAACACGGATGGTGAGGCCAGAATACAGAGGAGAGGACGAGGAGGAGGAGGAGCCCTCTTCCTCGGGATCAGGCCCCAGCAGGCCACCTTCAGGGTTTCTCTCCTGGGCCAGGTCGCAACCTTCGCCACTGCCTTCCTGGAGCACTCGACTCCATGCCCTTCGCCGCCTTGCGGGGATTGGGATTCGTCGGGGTCGTTGCGTTGCCCTTGCACGGCGCGGCGCGGCCTAGTTGAACGAGGCAGGCCGCGCTCTCTGACGCTACGAACTAGAGCAGCCCGACAACATGTCGAAGAAAAGGAGTGTGACGGAAGGAAGGGGATGATGATGATGATGATGATGATGATGATGATGATGATGACGACGACGACCACGACGACGACGACGATGATGGTGATGGTGATGGTGATGATGATGATGATGGTGATGATGATGATGATGATGATGCTGATGCTGATGCTGATGCTGATGCTGATGCTGATGATGATGATGATGATGATGGTGGTGGTGATGATGATGATGATAATGATGATGATGGTGATGGTGGTGATGATGCTGCTGCTGATGATGATGATGATGATGATGATGACGAGACGAGGGCGAGGAGGAGGTGGATGAGGAGGAGGAGGCGGCGGATGATTGGGGTTTAGACTGCATATGCGGGGAAAGACGAGGGGGAAAGTACGTGGGAGCAGCGGCGGCCCGTGGCGCGCGGAAGGCCGCCGAACCGGGGCGCTCCTCCTCGGGGAACACCACCAGCATCATGGCCGCGATGTAGTTGAGCCCTGGGGCACGCGTCCGGCCCCTCCTCCCCCTCCTCCTCCACCTCCTCCTCCTCCTCCTCCTTCTCCTCCTCCTCCTCCTCCTCCTCCTCCTCAGTATCACCACCACCAGCATCATCATCAGCAGCATCAGCAGCATCATCATCAGCATCACCACCACCACACTCATCAACAGCAGCATCAACATCATCCTCCTCCTCCTACTCCTCCTCATCATATCATCATCATCATCATCACATCATCATCATCATCATCATCATCATCATCATCATCATCATCATCATCATCATCATCATCATCATCATCATCATCATCATCATCATCACCATCATCATCACCATCATCAGCAGCAGCAGCAGCAGCATCATCATCATCATCAAACATGTCGGCTGCGTCTGTAAACTCTGCCGTGCGTTTACTTGTGGAGGCCAGATGCGAGGGTTTGCGAAGCAATGCCTCGAGAGGCCTCGAGAACACAGCGACAGTTAGACGAAATTGGGCAAAGGGGCTCAGTCCTGACCATACGGGAAAGGGAGCCACAGCCGATCTCGAGACGGCTTGCCCTGTGTAAGCGGGGTGCTTGACGGTGGATGTCAAAATGCAGCAGCAGTACCACCCCTCCTCCCTCATGCCCCCCCCTCCTCCTCCACGTCTTTACCACGTCCCGCTGCCTCCCCCTCGGCGCCCCTGCCTCCCTCTACAATCACTGAATGTGAATACTACTCTCCTCTCTCCCGTGAGGTTGACTGGGTAGTGGCTCCGCTCTCTCCGCATATTGCTTCTAGCACACTCTTTTTTAGGACTGTGTCTTTCACGTTGCCATATTTTACAATCCGATTGTTTCCAGTCTGCAACATGGCCCCTGGTCCCGGCAGTGCCACAGACAGGTCACGCAAGTCTCGTAGGCCCCACAGTTCCCACAGCTCCCACAGCTCCCACAGGTCCCACAGGTCCCACCAGGTCCCACAGGTGCCGCAGGTCCCACAGGCCCCACAAGTCACATAGGTCCTCCAGGTTGCAGAGGTCCCACAAGTCCAGCGGTCCCCACGGGTCCCACAGGTCGCACCTGCCCCACAAATCCCACAAATCCCACAGGCCACAGAAGTCCCATAGGCTCCCCATGTCCCACATCTCGCACAAGTCCCACGGTTCCCACCTGCCCCACAGGTCCCACAGGTCAGGCTATGACGCGCGTCCGCGGCTGGAGAAAAATCATCACAGTGGGAAGGCATGGGAGAGAGGGCCAGGATGCCAGATGTGGCACGAGCGCACCCGGCCTGGCGCCTGCCCCTCGCTTGTCCTCCCCCTCCCGCGTCCCCGCGCCTCCCGCCCCCCGCCGCCCCAGGGACAAACCCAGACCTCCAGCGTCGAGAGGGAACAGCGGCGGGCAGCATCCTTCGGGAGCGGCCAACAGGGGGGTGTCCAAGAGGGGGGGGGGTGCAAATCAGGACCGGCGGCATGTGCGCGGCCCAGCGGGGGGGCCAGGGACGTAATGAAATGAGAAGAGGCGCCATGAAATCTGGGGAAATATCATGGCCCTCGCCATGATATCCCCCCCCCCCTAGTCATCACCCCCCTCTTTTCCGCCCCCGAATCCTGGGCTCGGGCCCACGGAGGCCCCGTCCTTTGCCTGCCGGGGCAGCAGAGAGCGACCCCCGGCTCGAGGTCCTGGCCGAGGCTGGGGCCGAGAGCTCCCAGGGCCCCCCCCCCACGCCTCGGAGCAGCGGCGAGGCCGGAGGCCCGGGGGAGGGGACGAGAAAGGAGGGCACGCAGAGTGGGGGCTGTCTAAGAGGCCGCACGCAGCAGGTTCTCTGAGAGTCCCCGAGTCCATCCCAGGCGCCCGCGCCCGCGCTTCGAGGCAGGGCGTCGGGGACGAGGAACAACCGTACGCAGAAGAGTTCGCCCCCCCCCCCCCCCATCCGAGAGTAGATCTTAACCGTGAGCAGATGTGCACTCAACAGCGAGCGCGCAATCACTCACACTTAAGCGCAGAACCACTCACGGTGAACCGCACGTCACTCAAGGTTTAGATCTCCCGTCCCCCCATCCCCCGCCCCCCCTCTCGGACCTCCCGACCGCACGGATACGCACTTTTTTCGTCGGCGGCTAGGAGAGTCACTGAGCTGGCGAGGAAGCGCCGCACGGACTCACACGCACCCCGCAGTCCCACCATCCCAACGGCTGCAGAGCCTCCAAGAGTAACCGAAAGGTCAGGCACAAGGAAACCGACCCTCCAACGGGAAACGCAGAACAACCTTGAGGGCTGAGGTCGAGCCTCCACTGCTGAAGGCTTTTTGAGCATCTGGGCTGCTCCTGCTGCTATTCTTCCTCCCAGGGTTGCTTCTGCTGCAATTTTTCCCTCTGTCTCTGGGGACGTCCATTTGCCCCAGGATCGTTGTACACGCCTCCCTGGCCAAGCCAGGAGGTCGTTTACACCGATCCGGGGCCCAGGATGCGTGCAGCCAGGTTTGGTGAGGCGGTTTGACGTTCCCCGACCACCGTCGTCGTCGTCGTCGCCGCCGCCGCCGCCGCCGCTGCCGCCGTCCGTGGTGGTCGTCGCCACCATGTCGCCATCGAGAACCGAGGTCCGAGGCTCGAGGCTCGAGGCTCTTGGCCGCTCCTGTGCCCGTGGGGCCTCCGGAGGCCTCTGGGCACTCTCGCCACCGTGCGCGACCGCTGCGCGAACGCTGCGCCCCTCGCCCTCGCGCTCGCCCCAGCACGCTGGCGCCGTGGAGCCGATGCCCCGAGACATGGGGCCCGGGAGCGAGGGGGCCTCGAGCAGTGCCGACGCAGCACCTGGAGGCCACTTCCCACCCTTGGGCCGGGCAGGCGGAACCTGGGCAAAGAATGAAGCAGATTCCAAAGAGGCCCAAACATAAGCAAACACAAAGAATAGAAAGGTCGTCCCCAGGCTAGTTCTGGACTCTCTTTGACTCTTCCTCCTGTCGAGGGACACGCCCGGCTGAATCCCACCCTCGAGGCCCCATCCCTCGGGGCCCCACGGCACGGCGTCGGCCACAGCGTCGGCTGCGGCGCCGAGAGCGGCAACGGACACGGCGTCGGATGCGGCGACACGCACGGCGTCGAGCAGGTCGCCAGGGAGGCTGCCGGGCGGACCGTCGGGGGGGGTCACCGTCGAGGATGGGGTCGGGAGGGTGGCCAAGGAGGCCGTCGGGTGCGGCTCGGGACCGGCTTCGGTTACTAGGGGAACAAGCAGATGCGCAAACAGAAATATTCGGAGCTGCGCGCGGATGTCTTGGTTCTCTGCCGGGCCCCACTCCCTCGAGGGCGGAGCGCGCCAGGGGCGGGGCAGGACGCGCCGCAAGGGGGGTCCAGCGCAGATCCAAGAAGTCTGCGCGGAGAACCGAAATATGGTCACTCGGGTTGTCCTCGTCGAGTCACGGAGCCAGTTGCGGCGTGGGGTGCGGCGTCGGGCAAACTATATCCGACGCCGCAGCCGACGCCGCACCTGTGCCCCGATGCCCGGCTCCGCTCTTCGCGGAGGTGCCCCGGCCTGGCGACGTTGAGGGCTCGCCGCTGGGTCCTGGCACGGCACGAAACTGGACGTTCAGGCTTGGCTGAAGCGTTCCCCCTGCCCTCCCAGGGCCTGCCGCGCTGGGCGGGACGATTCGCGCCCAACCACCTCTGGGCCGAAAAGGGCGCGAGAACTCTTTGCTGAGAGCCTCGGTCATAGCCTTAATACCCATCCGAATAACAACGAATAATGGCCAGCGTGGACCCCAAACAGCGTGTTCTGGCATAGGACGTGGTGCAATGAATGTGGTGCAATAGTTACATGTGGTACAATATATGTAGCGCACATGTTACATTGCACATGGCGCGTTCTATGTGGTGCAAGCTACGTGATGCAATGCGGTGAGCAATCTAACTGGTGCAATATACGAAATGCAACCTATGTGGTGCAAGCTATGTGAAGCGATCGAAGTGGAACTCACGTAATCAGATTCGTGGTGTGAGCTATGTGGTGTAAGCCGCGTGTTGCAATATATTTGTTTCCATATAGGGGCTGCGAGCTAGGTTTGGAAATCTGTGTCGTGCAATGTGGCGCACACTACGTGGTGCAAGATATGTGGTGCGGTAAATGTGGTGCAATGTGTGGGTGGTCAGATCTATGTTGCGCTATATATATAATATATATAATATATATATATATATATATATGTATATATAGAAATAAATAAATAACTAAATAAATAAATAAATAAATATATAGTTGTAAGGCAATCGATGTGGTGTTATATCTGTATATATACACACACGGTTACCTGTAACCCTCTGTGGTGCAAAATCTCAACGGTGTCAACTACATGGAGCAACTACCTAATGCTCACAGATGGGTTGACAACTCCAGTGCTCGCGCGTTCATCCCGCCCACCCACCCGCAACTGAGTTGGCAAAACCCAGACGGCAGTGATTACAATGGCTGCTTGGCGTTGGTTTGCGCATGGATTCGGCCGCGCTGGCGCGCCCAGGCTCGCGCGCAAGGCGGCCAGCTAGTTTGGCGCGAACGACGCGGCCGCGGTGGCGCTGACCGTTGAGTATTTCAGCGCGTCGCGTAGGCCGCGCTGACGCGCGGGCACTTCAATGCGAATCGGTGGCTCGGGCGGGCGTGGTATCATAGCGACATCAACAGCGGTAAACACGATGATGATAGTAGCGATGCTGGTGACGATGATGACACTGACGACGGCAAAGCCAATGATGGCGCCGATGCTGATCGCGCCGATGACGATGATGGTGTCTACGCGTCGGCGATGAATGTTTTGGGGGAAATCGGCATGCGCGCGCGACCGAATCGCGCGGGTGGCCCGCATGGTATTATCTGATAAGCGCCCTGCCCCCCCAGCACGCGCGCAAGGGCGTCCGAATGATCTGGACATGCGCGCGCGGAGCGGCCCTCTTGGTCGCATGTGATGAACATGTTGAGATACCGATGGCTTCCCTCAGAATTTGCAAGAATGCGTTGACTTTTTTAAAGCTGCAACACATGCTGCTTTATGTTTTCGGGACACTCGGCGTTGTAATCCCTACCAAACCTAAGGTTTTTGAAGGATCCCGGCACTTGCATAAGCTTACAAACTCTGTCCTAAGGTGGCTGCTTGTGACTAAGCGCGAAGGTTCCAGAAATCCTTGCGAAATGGTGGGACCTAACGACGACGCGCGTGTGCACTTCGCACCGTATGTTGCAAGGGGATGTTGCAAACTTGATGGTTGTTGATAAACGAGTGCGCGCGCAAAGTACTATTAGACGAGGATGATGGGGGGAACCGGCCCAGCTGGCATGGTGTGCAGGAAAGACTTGGAATGAACGATTGAGCAGAATCAAATGTAAACTGCTCATCGCGAGGCCGGACCGAATCCCTGGGGGGGATGCTTATTCTTTGCAAGAACAGAGAATCGATGTTGTGTTATCTAGGGCGGCGACGGGGCGGCGACGGCGACAACGTAGCCGCCAGACCGCCAACCAAGCCCAGACGACCGGCGGCAAAGAGGCGGCGACGGGACAGCGACGGCGACTGCGAGCACGGAGCTGCCAGACCGACAACCCCGGCCAGACGACGGGCGGCAAAGAGGCGGCGACGGGGCGGCGGCGGCGGGCACGAAGCCGCCACGGACCGACTCCCCCCCCGAGCTCCTTAGAGCAGAAGTAAGAGCCCCCAAGTGCAAGCACAGTTTGGGGAACCGCGAGGAAGTCTTAGGCGAGACGGCTGCCAGACCGCTCCCAGACCAGGCGGCCTCGGGCTCCCCGTCCCCCTGTGGACTCGCCTGTTGTCTTTTTTTCAAAGTTTCCTCCTCCATCCTCCTCCTCCTCCTCCTCCTCCTCCCCCTCCTCCTCCTCCTCCTCCTCCTCCTCCTCCTCCTCCTCCTCCTCCTTCTCCTTTCTAACGCCCTCTAGCGAAACGGTGCCATGGAACAACCAGAAACCTTCTGAGCCAGCGCGGTTTTCTCGGATCGGCGATGGCCCCACCCACCTCTCTGGCGCACAGAGCGCGCCAGGGGCAGCGCCGGTGGCGCCGCCGGGGGCTTCCGGAACACATCCAAGAAATCAGCGCGGAGCTCCGAAAGTTCATGTTTATGTCATGCTGCGTTTTTTATTGACCCACGATTGGTGAAGGCTGCCAGGGGGGCACTCCCCGTGAAAGCTGTCCGGGGCACTCGCCGCCCCGTCCTCCTCGACAGCAAACTCCCCCACGCGGAGCGCACGCCGCTGCCGCGTCCCGAAGAGAACCACCCCTGCGCGGCGCCCTCGCGGAGAGGCGAAAGCCCGTCAGCAGGCGCGACGGGCTGGTGCAGGAGGCAAACACTGGAGGGGGAGGAGGAAGAGGATGAGCGACCATACCAAGAAGGGAAGAGACGAGGGCAAGCGGGCAAGACGCGAGAGGAAGGCACGTGTCCCGGCTCCAGTTCGTCTCAGGCTACGGCCTCATCGCGTGAAGTGCAGCGGCTCGGCACTCAGTGCCAGTAGTGTAAAGAAGCGCGGCGCTGGGCGCGGCGTGCGTGATGATACTGTAGAAGTGAAACGAAAGGTGCTGTCCGACCGACAGCTTCAGGAATAGCGTGCTCAGGGTTAGCGTGTTGCCCAGGCGTCCCGAGGCCGATGCGAACGAGAGGGTCCGAGGAGAGGAAGGAACGAGGTGACGCGAGGAAGTGGAGGAGGCGGGGGCAGGTGAGGAGGAGGAGGAGGAGGAGGAGCAGCAGGAGGAGGGAAGAAAGAAGGAGGAGGAGAAAGGAGGAGGAGGAGGAGGAGGAGGAGGAAGGAGGAGGAAGGAGGGGAGGAGGAGGAGGAGGAGGAGGAGGAGGAGGAGGAGGAGACTTAGACTTAGACAACCCTTGGCGAAGCAAGCAGCGCTATCCGACGTGTCTTGATCGCTGGGCGGCATGCCTGTGTTCAGGCTGCGACTCTTTCCTGCGCTGGCACTGGCGGAAAAGACACGGGCCCCCCTGCTGCCCTCTCGGGGAAGACGCTGGGCGCAAGGGTGGCGGCCCCTCCAGCCTAGCGCGGAGGGGGAGAGGGCAACCCGCTGCCTTCTTCCAGGGGGGCCCCACACGGCATCCCCCCCGCCAGGGAAAAGCAGGCGGGCGGCCCCTTACCCCCTCCCTCTCAGAGGGGGACGAGTTTGTCTCCCCCTACCTTAGCCCTTACCTTGCCCCCCTTTGGGGCGCGGTTGAATTTTCGATAGCGGGATCAAGCGGCCTCTGGAGTCCTCCAGATTCAGCTCGGAGAGGGAAGAAGTGAAAGAGGCCAGAACAGACTCCCTACTCAAGAAGCCTGGAGGAGGAGGAGGAGGAGGAGGAGGAGGAGGAGGAGGAGGAGGAGGAGGAGGAGGGAGGGGAGGAGGAGGCGCGGCGGAGCCCAGAAGCCCGCGGGCGGAGGCCGAGGGCGAGGGCGGGGCGGGGAAGGGGCCCTGGCAGTACTGCACGCGGGGGTAGTGGACCGCGAAGGCGCGCAGCACGTTCCGCAGCCGCCTCCACCGGTCGCGGACCGCAGGCGGGAGCGTTCGGCCACGCGGGGCAGAGAGACGGGAGCGGGAGGGCGTGCGCTCAGGAGGCGCGGAGGGCGGCAGGGGAAGCCATGGTCGTGTTTGGCAGTGGGGTGAGGGGCGGAGAGAAGCGATGGGGGACGGGCGGGACGGAAGCAAAGAGGGAGAGAGGGGAAGGGAAGGAGGCTCAGAGGCGAGAGGGGGAGAAATGACCTCAGGAAGACCTGACGCGGTAACATCGAACGCACGTAATACACTTACATCCGCGTACCGCTTCTTTTGTATGCGTAAAATAAGAATGATAATAGTAATACTAATAATAATACTAATAATAATAATAATAATAATAATAATAATACGAAAAAATAATAATGATGATATATATATATATATATAATATACATATACATATACACACATATGTACAGCTGCGTCCCCTAGCTTTTCTGCTGCAACACAACACCACCTAACAACGACAAATCGCCTCGTTGAAGAAGACCAGAATACCCAGAGCCTGCGGTATGAAGCGCGCCGCCGTATAAATGTGAAACAGACTGCGAAGGAGGAGGAGGAGGAGGGAAGTACATAAAACTCCGAACGCTCATCGGCCAGCATTCAATCAATTCCCAAAACAGTGCTTGGGCTCTTACGTCTGGTTTGAGGAACTGAACTGGGCCTCGCTGGCAGTCTGGCTGCTACGTTGCCGCCCAGTCGCCGCCCCGTGGCCGCCCGTCGTCTGGGCATGGCTGGCGATCTGGCGGCTATGTTGTCGCAAACGCCACCCAGTCGCCGCCCCGTCGCCGCCACTTCGCCGCCCGTCGTCTGGGCCTGCATTGCTTGGCATTGCTTTTCATTGCTTGGCACTACTTTGCATTGCTTTACACTACTATACTGTGATGTACATTATCATGCATTACTTTAAATTGCTATGCCGTGCTTTGCATTGCTCTGCAATGCTTGGATCGCTTTAAATTGACTTGCAGTGCCTTGCAGTTCTTTGCATTGATTTGCATTGCTTTGCTTTTCATTGCATTGCGCTGCATTGATTTGCAGTGCTTTGCATTGCATTGTATGGCGTTCGCACTGGTTTGCAATCGCATTGCATTGCATTGCTTGGCATTGAGTTGCATTGCGTTGCATAGATTTGCATCGTTATGCTGTGCTTATCTGTGCTTGGATGTTCATCGCATTGCATTGATTAGCATTGCTCAGCACTGATGTGCATTGCGTTGCATCGCGGTGAATTGCCTTATTGCCTTGCATTGCGCTGCCTCGCTTGCAGTTGCTTCGCATTGCTTCGCGTTGGTTTGCATTGCTTTCCATTGCTGTGCAGTGATTTGCATTGCGTCATATTGCGCTGCCTTGCATTACATTGCCGTGCAGTGCTTTTGGCTTGCACGAATCTTCATTCAATCGCACTGAGTTGCATCGTTATGGGTTGCATTGCGCTGTAATGGGTTGTTTGGCATTGCTGAACAGTGATGCGCATAAGATAACACAGAAGGGAGGGGAGCTGGAGGGGGAGAAAAGGGAAGATGAGGTTTGCGGTTTCCTCTATGGCCCTGCGTACCGCAGCGCTTGCGTACACCATAGCACGCCCAACAGCACGCCCAACAAAACTGTTTTTGTCCCCGAATAGTTCTCGCACTCAGGAGTTCTTGCTCCACTTCTAAAGAAATTGGCCTGCGGGCCGCTCTGGCCGCCATATGGCCGCCGGCGCCACTTCGTCGCCGCCCGTCGCCTGGGCCTGCGGGCCGCCCTGGCCGCCCTGTGGCCGCCGGCGCCACCTCGTCGCCGCCCGCCGCCTCGTCGTCGCCCGCTTTGCATTGCCCCGTACCGAATTGCTTCGCATTGCTTCGCATTGCTTGCCATTGATTTGCGTGACACAGATTGTACCACATATATTCTTCTTTAAAAATATGAGGGTCTACCCCCCCAGAACTAATGGCCCCCCTTTTCCGTATCGCAATTGTCATACGATTCTGCTCCTTCATCCTTCCTAAATCTGACCTGGCTAGAAACATGAAGTAGGAAGGCGTTGGATGTAGATTGGGCTCCGCCCGCCACCTGAAGAGGAAGGACAAGGGGAGGCAACTCGATCATGGAGGCAGGAAGACGCCTGAAGTAGATTGGCATCTGGGAGCCCAGAGATACCTACTGTCAACGACCGGCGTGCACAGCCGAAAATGCGGATAAAAAATATCATTTCAGAAATCTGGGCCAGCTTCCCGGAAGTTTCTCAAAACGAACCTGGGCCAAGATCTGTTGTTGACGCTGGAGGTGCCAACATGCTCAAGAAACTGCGCCAGCTGTTCGGCAAGTTGGTGAAGAAACGCTGGCCCAGCTTTTCGGGAGGTCTCTTAATCAGATGCTCGGCTGTATGGCCGCGTTCATTTTGTATCGTTGCCAACTTGTGGCAGTCCCACAGCCGTGTTGGCAGGCACGTTGTGTGACCCCTCTCGGGAGCCCAACGGGGGATGCCTTCTGGAGCCCAACGGGGCCGATGTGACCCCGTGTTGGCCCGGTGACCCCATGGGGCCGTGTGACCCGTACTGGCCATGACCGCCGCTCCAGTACAGAGCCCTGGTGACGAGAAAACAACGGACGGCGCCATTCTGCGGAGTCCCGGAGCGGTGCGGTGAGAGACCGTGCGGTGACCTCGAAATCCCCCAAGACCTCACCGCGCGGTCCGTCAACGCACGGTTTTGGGACCTCGGAGGCCCCAATCGCCCGAGACGTCCTCGGAAAGGGACTCGAGTCCGAATCCCACCGAAAGGGACGTGCGGTGACCCCGAATCCCCACCGACTCACCACACGGTGTGGTCACCGCCCCCTTTGGGAGCCCCCGACATACCCAAAGGCGTGCGGGCCTTCGCCGGAAACATTGTGTACATGCTCGGCTGAACGTCTCACGCTTGCGAACCTATACCGAAGGATGTCCGCTGCACTGTGCGCGTGGCGGCTGCGAGCGCACAGTTCCCATGGCCATGAACCGTGTGCTCGTCCCCGACAAAGCCTCGACACGCCCAGCGTCCGCACCTCGATGCCTCCGGCCGAACCGCGGGCGGCGCCATTGGCCGACGCCGCAACCGCTGCGTCGCGATGTCGCCCGCTCCCGCGGCGGCGGCCCCCGCTCTCGCCCTGGGGGCAGGGCAGGCAGCCCTGCTGGGCGACGAGAAGGAACGGATCTTGCGCACGAGCACACGGCGGCCCTGCGCCGCGGATTACGCGGGCCGCCAGCGTGGCGTCAGGATCACCAACACCATCAGCATGCATCGCGTGCTCTGCCTGCTCCTCCAGGCCCGCGGCGCCGCGGCCGCCTCGGCCGGAGTCCAGCCCTGGGCGGCGCGGCAGCCACAGGCAGCCACAGGCAGCCACAGGCAGCCGCAGGCAGCCGCAAGCAGCCGCAGGCAGCAGCTGGCAGCCGCAGGCAGCCGCAGGCAGCCGCAGGAAGCCGCAGGCAGCCGCAGGCAGCAGCTGGCAGCCGCAGGCAGCCGCAGGCAGCCGCAGGCAGCCGCTGGCAGCCGCAGGCAGCCGCAGGCAGCCGCAGGCAGCCGCAGGCAGCCGCAGGCAGCCGCAGGCAGCCGCAGGCAGCCGCAGGCAGCCGCAGGCAGCTCGGCGACGCATCCCGCCGCCGCCGCGTACGGCGCGTAGCGCGGCCAGGCTCCGCCGCGCCGGGGCGGCCGCCAGCGTCGGCGCCGCGCGCCAAGGGCCGCCGCTGGCGCTGGCCTGCTCCATGAACCCGCCGGCGAGGTCGGCGACCGCCGCGCGCAGCAGGCCCTCCGCAGCCCGCAGCAGGCGGGCCTCCGAAGGCGACCGCCCTGCAGCCAGGCCCGAGGCGGCGTGGGCCGATGAGGGCCTGGCTGCGGGAGGGGTAGGAGGAGGGAAGCGAGGGCGCGACAAGAGCGAGGGAACGAACGGCCACCCGTGCGGACGAGCGAGTCCGGGCCTCCTCGAGACCAGGTGCGCGAGGCCGCGGCCTCCAGCTGCTGCAGCGCGTGGCGAAGGCAGGCGCAGCGCTTGAGCCCGCAGGCGAAGGCAGGCGCAGCGCTTGAGCCAGCGAGGAGGCAGAGGAGGGAGGCGAGCGTTCGGTCGGCACGAGAGGCGGCACGCGGCCAGGGCTCGGTCCCAGTCGGCCAGCGGAGGCGCCCGCGCCCGGCCGACCTCCGGAACACCTCGTGGTTGGGAAAGGTGCGCTCCAGGTCCCTCTCGATCTCCTCGCGCGGGGGCAGAGGAGAGCGGCGCCACCATTAGGTCGGGCGTGTCCTCCTACAGGCGGATGTTGGACGATAAATATAAAGAGAGTCCAAACATATTCAACAAATATATCAAAGTTAGCCCAAAAATCGTTCCCTGACTATTTTTGGACTATTGTTGAATATTCCTCCTGTAGAGGGACACGCGCGACTTAACGCCACCACCATCGCGAAGGGCCAGGGGTGGCCCTCCTGGTGCTGAGGTGCCCCCTGCTCTGCGGGCCGTCCCGCTCGACGAGGCTCTCAGCGGCACTCCCGGCCTGCAAAGCTCGGGACGGCCTCGTGGGCCTCCTCGCTGGCCCGCTGGTGCTGTGCAAGAGGGCGAGAGATTCACCCCCAGAATTACCACCCCGACAGGCGAGGCCGTTCCGCGGACGCACCCAGACAGGGAATCGAGCAGGGCAGGGCTGTTCAGTAAACGCCCAGGGCCGCGTAGCAAACGCCAATTGTCGGGTCCGGTTGGTTTCCCCTCCCTTGAGTGTGGTGGTGCCGCTTCTCCTCCCTCCGATCGCGGCGCGGAAGGGTGGGGTGGCGGCCGAGACGCCTCGAGGACGATGGGCGGAAGCGCTCTCCGTTATTTATGGCGCCTCGCCAGGCTGCATCTGGGCATCGAGCTGCGCGGCAACCCGCTGGACCAATCGAACATCATCACAACACGTACGGCAGGTTCGTGTCGCGTCGACCCGGGCGTTGGTTCCTGACACCGCGGGGATCGTTCAACCTTAAACGATCGGCCTTTTCCGCAACGTCCGATCGTTCAACATCGACCGATAATGGGCCGCCGCCGGCCTGCAACGTTGGACGCCGTCGGCGAGGTCGCCGCAGGTCGACACGACGCGAACCTACCGTATCCTCTTCACGCGAGCGGGAATGAATGATCGACGACGGCGTTGTTCGAAGGGGGGACAGCACGCGGGCTTGGGGCCCCTCGGGGCCACAAGTCTGGGCAATGTCGGCACACATTCCCCAAAAGGCCGACCGCGGCATCTCCCCAGTCCGCGAGGACCGCCACTCGCACTTCGAAGCACGTCTGAAGTATCCGGGGACCCCACCGCCGCCCTTTCTGGAGCCCAACTCGGCTGGGGGGCATGGGAGTGAACAATTCCACTCCAACCTCAACTCAACCCTGGTCTAATCCCTCCGAATCAGATCGAGAAAGTGCGCGCCCCCACCACAGAAAGCCACTGTGGCAAAGATATCACATTCGGCGGCATCAGTTCGTCCCAAGGCATGTTCATGCGGACTGCTTCACATTGCACGTGCTTATACTGTCATCCGCATGTGAGAAGCAACAGAACAATCGAGAGAGACTCGCCGAGTGAAGCCCAATGGAACGAACCTCGTGCACCTGCAGCACTGGATGCCCAGAACCTCCCACTCAAAAAGGCTAACCATGGACATCCGAAAGCCAGAAGCAGGAAGGCCCGCACGAACTCCGGAGCGCAGAATCGCGAGAGTCTTCCATGCGGGGCACCGCAACAACACCTCGGACACTTTGGAGCATGAACCATCCAATCTCACGAATACCTGGTCAAAACCGAATTGCAAGGACTTCCATATTAGCACCGCGAGGGCACCTAGGACTGAAGAGTGCTCGACGCGTTCCGCACTTGCGCACCAGCATCGAAACAAAGCTGCAGAGAAAAACGCCATGGGTGAGAATCCCAATGCAAGCGACTTCGAGACGATGAAGCGTTTCCGGCGTTCGATCTGAGAACTTTGGGGCATCCCCTACGGTGGCGGCGCACAGTCGAAAGACAACATGGACGTGTCTCCTCTAGCGCCTGAAACACCAACCAGCCTCGCCTCCTGCTTAGAATCGCATGCAGACAGGCGTGGAGCGTCGTTCATGGCAGCCCTGGCTGTGACACCAGCGCGTATCCCAACGTCGACTCGGGCGTTGGCAGAACTGGGTTTAGTAGGACCCGGTTTAAGGATGTTTACTAGGGGACGCCCCCCGCCCGCCCCGTTCTACTAACCGGAACTGCCGTCACCCGAAAAAACACCAGCTACGGCAGTCCTGGCTTAATGATTCTGGCCAATTTAGGGGCTCCGGGGCCCTAGCACTAACCGGGTCCCCTTACCTGGGGTCCTGGCTATATCCGAGTCGACACCACAGTGAATCCTTTGTCTGCCCAACCCAGGGCAAGGACTGCGAGGACGAAAAGCCAGAACTGACTGCCGGGAGGTGCCGAGAAGAAGCGACGGCATATGCAGACGAAACGGCGTCCAAAGAGAGCTGGTGATTTTAGGTATTTGGAGCGTAGGTGATTTATGGAGCTGGTGATTCCTGCATTCTTCTTCCGCTTCGGAGATAGAAAGAAAAAACAACGCCGTAGACATAAACTTCTGGCGCTCCGCGCGGGTCCTCCTTATGGAAAGAGGTTTACTTCCCCCCATCCACGCCTAGAAAATATGAATACTACTCGCATCTCTCCCCTGACTCTGTCTGGAAGATCTCTGGCCCTCTCCGCGTACCGCTTTTCTCGCACAGGGTGCCAACAGCAGACGCCCTTGCTAAACAACAAGATAGCTGCCGGCGTTTCAGGACGGTGGGCCTCATGTTCGGATCGGCGCTGTGCCCCCGTCCTTCAGCATGGTGCTCTCGCCCCAGCACGGGCTCTCGTCGTTGTCGCCCCCCTCGTTTTCCCTCCTCCGCCTTCCCCCGGTCCTCCTGCTCCCCCGGTTCCTTTCACTCCCATTCCTGCTGCTGCTGTTCGTCCTCGTCCTCCTTATTCATCTTCCTTGTGCTCCTGTTCATCCTCCTGCTCTCCCGCGGCCTCCTCATCCTATGTACGCAGTTCCCCTTGTCCGATTGCGCATAACGCGATGGGGTCTTCTGCTGGAGTTCCAAATCGGCTATGACACGCGTCCTCGGATAGAGACAAATCCGTGCAGTGGGAAGGAACTGGAGGGAAGGATTTGATGTCGGATATGGCTTGAGCGCACCTAGCTTGCCCCACCAGCTCCCACTGGGCCTGGACCCCTTCCCGCAGGTCGCTTGAGGGTCCAAGGTAACACAAGACGGCCCCAAGGTGGAGACCAAGATGGCCTCCAAGATGGCACAAGGCCAAGATTGCTCTCACATGCCGAGGCTCCAAAACCGCCGAAAGGTGGCCCCAAGTGACCAGGACCCCCCCCGAGAGGCCCAAACCCTTCCAAAACGAAGGGGGCGTCAGTGATGGCTGTCTTCTCACCTGTTCGCTTCCGATCGGCGTTGGAGGCCTCGAGATGACTCCAAGATGCCTCAAAAGAGCCCCGAAGGCAAGAAACGACGTTTAGGCCTCCGACTGGGGTACCGTAATGACTTACCTCCCCCCCTCTTTCACGTATGGCCTCCAAGATGGCCTCAAGAGGGCCCCCAGGACCCCCAAGATGGCCCCAGGAGGACCACTTAGGCCTCCACAACACGGCCCCACGAGGGCCCAAGTAAGCTGCCAGGAGGCGCCCACGTCGAAAGATCAGCAAAGGCATTCGTGGCGACTCCTGGCGAAGGCTGCCACACCTCCTTGTCGCACTGCGTGCTCCTGACCTCACCTGATCGAGGCAGCTCGCCTGGACATCGCTTCTGGATGGGCTGGTGGGGGTACTTTTTGGTTCGCAGGCGCACGAAGCAGGTCGGACGCCGAGTAAGCTAGGGCGGGCCGCGCTCCGTAGCTAAGGGAAAAGCAGAGAGAGAGAGAGAGAGAGAGAGAGAAAAAAAAAAAAAAAAAAAAAAAGAGAGAGAGAGAGAGAGAGCGAGAGAGAGAGAGAGGCGAGCAGCGTCTGGCTCAGAGCGGGACGGGGATCAACGCTGCCAAAATGGCGCGGATGGCACCACTGCTGGTGGGGATACTTTTTGACGTGCGGCCCGCAAGGATAACTCCAGAGGGCGGTGTTACCGAGGCTGGGGCACAGCGCAAGATAATTAGCGCGAGAACGCGCGGACCATGCAAAACCACTGGGCAGATGCCAGCGGGGGGAAGCTGCCACAGGTGGACAACCGATGGATTATTTGCAAAACCACTGGGCAGATGCCAGCGGGAGAGAAGCTGCCACCGGTGGACAACAAAAGAACACAAGCCAGACCCGCAGGTGGGGAAACCTGGCCGGTGACCGGAAGAAAGAGCACTGGTGGGGATGCGCAAGCGCCAAGAATTGAGAGGACTTCTCACGCCAATAAGCCAGACGCCATGTGCGAGGCGGGCAAAAAGTAGTTGACCCTGGACGACCGAAGTCCGGTGCACCCTTCCCTGGGGTGGTAGACCCTCTCTCCTCCCAACCCCCTCGCTCCCTCACATCCGCACTCCCTCCCTGCATCCTCGCACCCTGGGGCCTCCCTCCCGTCTCAATCCTCCCTCCCCTCCGTCCGAGCATCGTTGCCACTGCAGCCTGTGACTGATCACGCTTAAGCCGAGCATCGCTGCCACTGCAGCTCGTGATTGCACACCTGACCCGAGCATCGTTGCCACTGCAGCTCTTGTTGTTTCTATCACACTTGAGCCGAGCATCGCTGCCACAGCAGCTCGTGATCCCGGCTCCCTCGTGCCTCATCCCTGCCTCTCTCCCGAAGCCACGAGCGCGCAAAAATTAGGTCGGGCGTGTTCCACTACAGGCGGATTTTGGACGAACAAATTGAAATACTCGAAACATTCTCACACAGATCCGAAAATTTGAAAAATCAAATCAAAAAAACAAATCCTGGCGAAGGACCCAACCATATGCAGTTGTGGGTACCGCAATTGTGAATATCTTCTTCGTTGAAGCTCCCTATGGAGCCACGAAGCGCTGCACTCGGTGGTGGGGAACGCATGCGGGCGGTAGCACTGGGGCCGTCGGTGGAGCTCCCTATGGGGCCACGAAGCGCTGTACTTACTGGGAGGGTGGAACTTCTAAATTGGGTATGCGGGACGCATGCGGACGGTCCCACTGGGGGCTTCGGTGGAGCTCCCTATGGGGCCACGAAACGATCTACTGGGTGGGTGAAAATGTCAAATTGGGTGTGCGGGACGCATGCGGACGGTCCCACTGGGGGCTTCGGTGGAGCTCCCTATAGGGCCACGAAACGCTGTACTGTGTGGGTGAAACTGCCAAACTGAGTTTCCGGAACGCATGCGGACGGTCCCACTGGGGGCTTCGGTGGAGCTCTCTATGGGGCCACGGAGCGATATACTGGGTGCGTGAAAATGTCAAATTGGGTGTGCGGGACGCATGCGGACGGTCCCATTGGGGGCTTAGGTGGAGCTTTCTTATGGGGCCACGAAACGCTGTACTGGGTGGGTGAAACTGCCAAACTGGGTGTGTGGGACACATGTGGGCGGTCCCACTAGGGGCTTCGGTGGAGCTCCCTATGGGACCACACAAAGCTGTACTGGGTGCGGCGGGCGCATGTGGCCACCCCCACTGAGGCCTTACGTGGAGCTCCCTACGGGCCCACGAAGCGCAGTACTGGGTGTGGCGAACGCATGTGGCCACCCCCACTGGGCCCTTACGTGGAGGGTCTATGGGACCACGAAACGCTATACTGGGTGTGGCGGACGCAGGTGGCCACCCCCACTGGGACCTTACGTGGAGCTCCCTATGGGGCCACGAGACGCTGTACTGGGTGTGGCAGACGCATGTGGTACCCCCCACTGGGGCCTTACATGGAGCTCCCTATGAGGCCACGAAACGCTGTACCGGGTGGGCGAAACGCATAGAGGAGGGAGGAGGGGGGAGGGGGAGGAGTGAGGAGGAGACGCGGGGACCGTCTCTTCAAAACGAGGACCCAACACCACAGGATGGTTGGGAAAGAAGAGCCCCCATACTTCAAAACATGTTTTTTTTGTTTTTTAATATTAGAGCGACAGGCCCGACTGAATGCAAAGACCTGGAGCATCCTCCTGCCCCTTCACGGGCCCGCCCCGATCTCGAAGGCCAGCGGCTCCTCTGAGGCTCCCAGGCGTTCACCCGCCCCCCAGACCCCATGCCTCGAGAAGAGGAGATCGACTACAGAATTGACTTGCAGTCGAGGGGCCCGACCACAAGAAACCTTCCACAAGAAACCCAACCCTAAGACCCCAGCAAGTCCATCGATTTGTGGTGTGGGAACGTTACGCTTTCCATGGCAAAACCATCGAAACCCAAGAAGCCCAGGGCACCCTGGAGGCAAGCAGGGTGTTTCTTAGCATGGGCATCCACTGTAGAAGAAGGACGCACGATAAGGATGCGAGGGCCTTGGAATGTCGACACTTGGCGAGCTGGGCGCGGCCAGCGAAAGCGGCCCAGAGTGGGCCGAAGGGGCAAGGATGCAAGGGTACCCTTGGGAAGGTTGCCCATCCTTATGATCCATCCTTATGATGCGGGCTGGCTGTACCCAAAAATTGATTTGTTCGTCGGACCTACGAGAAGACAACGTCGAACGCTCGTCGATCTACCACCATTCGACGAGTTTCGCTCGTAGATTCGACGCAAATTTCGATTCTGGGATGAGTCAATTCTGTAGTCGATCACCGACTCGAAAGCCATCCTCTGCTCTCACCTAGTAGCTCGCCAGAATGCGGTGCGGCGGATTCGCGCGACAGCGCAACTGGATACCCTGGTATACCCCGATGTGAGTTCTTTAGTCCGCTCCGCGGGCCCCGGGTAGCCCCGACCCCTTCCCCGGGCCAATTTCTCGCCCAAAATGCTTTATCGATTGCTGGAGCTCGAGAACGGCCCTCTCGAGGAACAAATACGGCAGGTTCGTGTCGTGACGACACCGGCGTTGGTTTCTGACACCGCGCGGATCGTTCAATCTTGAACGATCGGCAACTTTTCGATCGCCCGATCGCTCCGTGTAGGCCGATTCTGGGCCACTGGCGGAGTCCAACCTTGAACGCCCGCGGCGGGGTCGCCGCCGGTCGACACGACGCGAAACTACCGTAGCGACGTAAACATAAACTGTCGGAGGTCCGCGCTCTGACGTCTCGGGGATCTTCTGACCCGGGTCAATCCAAACCTGAGTCAGTCAAGCCTTACAAAATCCTGCAAGATGCTGCAAGATCCTGCACCCAAACACGGGGCAATGCGAAGGATCCTGCAAGATCCTTCAGGATCCTGCACCCAAACCCGGGTCAATGCGACCCGGGTATATGACTATTTTACCGTGCCCGGGCGCGTGCCCGGGTGCCCGGGTGCGTGCCCGGGCGCGTGTCCGGGTGTCCGGGTGTCCGGGTGTCTGGGTGTCCAGGTGTCCGGGTGCCCGGGTGTCCGGGTGTCCGGGTGCCCGGGTGTCCGGGTGTCCGTGTGTCCGTGTGTCCGGGCGTCCGTGCGTCCGGGCGTCCGGGTGTCCGGGTGTCCGGGTGTCCGGGTGCCTGGATGTCCGGGCGTCCGGGTGTCCGGGTGTCCGGGTGTCCGGGTGTCTGGGTGTCCGGGTGTCCGGGTGCCCGGGTGTCCGGGTGTCCGGATGTCCGGGTGTCCGGAAGTCCGGGTGTCCGGGTGCCCGGGTGTCCGGGTGTCCGGGTGCCCGGGTGTCCGGGTGTCCGTGTGTCCGTGTGTCCGGGCGTCCGTGCGTCCGGGCGTCCGGGTGTCCGGGTGTCCGGGTGTCCGGGTGCCTGGATGTCCGGGCGTCCGGGTGTCCGGGTGTCCGGGTGTCCGGGTGTCTGGGTGTCCGGGTGTCCGGGTGCCCGGGTGTCCGGGTGTCCGGATGTCCGGGTGTCCGGAAGTCCGGGTGTCCGGGTGCCCGGGTGTCCGGGTGTCCGGGTGCCCGGGTGTCCGGGTGTCCGTGTGTCCGTGTGTCCGGGCGTCCGTGCGTCCGGGCGTCCGGGTGTCCGGGTGTCCGGGTGTCCGGGTGCCTGGATGTCCGGGCGTCCGGGTGTCCGGGTGTCCGGGTGTCCGGGTGTCTGGGTGTCCGGGTGTCCGGGTGCCCGGGTGTCCGGGTGTCCGGTGTCCGGGTGTCCGGAAGTCCGGGTGTCCGGGTGCCCGGGTGTCCGGGTGTCCGGGTGCCCGGGTGTCCGGGTGTCCGTGTGTCCGTGTGTCCGGGGTCCGTGTCCGTCCGCGTCCGGGCGTCCGGGTGTCCGGTGTCCGGGTGCCCGGGTGTCGGGTGTCCGGGGTGGATGTCCGGGTGTCCGGGTGTCCGGGTGTCCGGGTCCGGGCGTCCGTCCGGGGGTGTCCGGGTGTCGGGTGTCCGGGTGCCCGGTGCCCGGGTGTCCGGGTGTCCGGGTGTCCGGGTGTCCGGGTGTCCGGGTGTCCGGGTGTCCGGGTGTCCGGGTGTCCGGGTGTCCGGGCGTCCGGGTGCCCGGGTGCCCGGGCGTCCGGGCGTCCGGGTGTCCGTGCGTCCGGGCGTCCGGGTGTCCGGGTCTCCGGGCGTGGGTGTCCGGGTGTCTGCAGTGTCCGGGTGGGGTGTCCGGGTGTCCGGGTGTCCGGGCGTCCGGGTGTCCGGGTGTCCGGGTGTCCGGGCGTCCGGGTGTACGGAAGCCCGGATGTCCTGGGATCCGGGTCCGGTGTCCGGGTCCGGTGTGTCCGGGGTCCGGGCGTCCGGGTGTCCGGGGTGTCCGGGTGTCCGGGTGTCGGGGTGTCCGGGTGTCCGGGTGTCCGGGTGTCCGGGTGTCCGGGTGTCCGGGTGTGGCGGGTGTCCGGGTGTCCGGGTGCCCGGGTGTCCGGGTGTCCGGGCGTCTGGGCGTCCGGGCGTCCAGGCGTCCGGGTGCCCAGGTGCCCGGGTGTCTGGGTGCCCGGGTGTCCGGGTGTCCGCTGGTGTCCGGGTGTCCGGGTGCCCGGGCGTCCGGGTGCAATGCCCGGGTGCCCGGGTGGCCGGGTGTCCGGGTGTCCGGGTGTCCGGGTGTGCGGGTGTCCGGGTGTCCGGGCGTCCGGGTGTCCGGGTGCCCGCGGGTGTCCGGGTGCCCGGGTGTCCGGGTGTCCGGGTGCCCGGGTGTCCATGTGTCCGGGTGTCCGGGCGTCCGGGCGTCCAGGTGTCCGGGTGCCCGGGTGTCCGGGTGCCCGGGTGTCTGGGCGCCCGGGTGCCCGGGTGCCTGGGTGTCCGGGTGCCCGGGTGTCCGGTGCCCGGGTGTCCGGGTGTCCGGGTGTCCGGGTGTCCGGGTGCCCGGGTGCCTGGGTGTCTGGGTGCCCGGGTGTCCGGGTGTCCGGGTGTCCGGGTGTCCCGGTGCTCGGGTGTCCATGTGTCCGGGTGTCCGGGTGCCCGGGTGCCCCGGTGGCCGTGTGCCCAGGTGTCCGGGTGCCTGGGTGTCCAGGCGTCCGGGTGTCCGGGTGTCCGGGTGTCCGGGTGCCTGGGCGTCTGGGTGTCCAGGTGTCCGGGCGCCCTGTTGCGAGGGCGTTCAGGCTCCCTGATGCCCCAATGCGAAAGTGTATGTAGGCCCGCTTACAAAAATGAGTATAGAACACCAGAGAAAAGAAACAAACATATTTGTTGTTGCTATGGGGCTATAAGGCTATTGAGCTATGGGGGGGCTGTATCGCAACATGGAAACATGGCTAATTATAGGGATGTAGGGCTATTGGGCCATCGGGCTATAGGGATATTTGGCTATAGGGCTATAAGGTCTATAAAGCTATAAGGCTGTAGGGCCATAGGGCTAACGGGCTGTAGGTCTATGGGGGTATAGGGCCATAGGGCTATATGGCTAAATGGCTATAGCGCTATTTGCCTATGGGGCTATAGGACTCTAGCGCCATATGGCTAAAAGGTTATAGGGCTATCGAGCTATAGGGCTATGGGGCTGTGGGGCTAGGGCTATAGGGCTATAGGGCTGTAGGACTATGGGGCTATGGGGCTATAGGGCTATATATGGTATAGGGCTATAGGGCTATACGGCTATAGGGCTATGGAGCTATAGGGCTAATGGGCTGTAGGGCTGTAGGGCTATACGGCTGTAGAGGTATAGGGCTATGGGGCTCTAGGGATATAGGGCTATGGGGCAACAGGGCTGGCGGGCTATAGGGCTATAGGGCTACATAACTATAGGGCTATAGGGCTATAGGGCTATAGGGCTACAGGGCTATAGGGCTATAGGGCTATACGGGCAAAGGGCTATAGGGCTACAGGGCTATAAGTCTATATGGGCTATTGTGCTATATGGCTATAGGGATATCGTGCTATATGGCTATAGGGTTATAAGGCTATAGGGCTATAAGGCTATAGGGCTATAAGGCTTGAGGGCTTTGGGACTATAGGGCGATAGGGCTATAGGGCTAGAGGGCTATAGGGCTATAGGGCTGATTGGCTATTTGGCTATTGGGCTTATGGGCAAATTGGCCTAATGGGACCACTTGGGCTAATTGGATTGATGGGGCTATATGGCTATGGGGCTATAGGGCACCCCCGGGCATCTGGGCCTGGCCACCGAAATCGGCGGCCCGGTTCACCTAACCATAGGAATCCGCTAGGACCCCTGCGGAGGCAAGCTCTGATTGCGGAATATGTATAACGTATGAACGTAAATATGTGTATGTATGTATATATGTACACGTAGAGATACAGTGCAAGCCAAGACCGGGACGCTATGCTAGGCCACGACCGGGACAAATTCTGGAAAGATTGAGATGTCGTCTCAGGCGAATGTGGCTGGGCCACCAGGGGGCAGGACATCATCGAGGTCAGAGTTGTGAGGATGTCTCTGGCGAACATGGTTAAACCACCTCAGCTCAGGGCGTCTTGGAACCCAGAGTTGCGACGATGTCTGAGGCGACAGTGGCCTGACCACCTGCTGAGGGCTTCTCGGAACCCAGAGTTGCGAGGGTCTCAAGCGAGAGAGGCCGGACCACCATGGAGCAGGGCATATCCGAGATCAGAGTTGCAAGGATGTCTCAGGCGACAGTGGACGGACCACCTAAACTCAGGGCATCTCGGAACCGAGAATTGCGAGGATGTCTCAGGCGAAAGTGGCCGGACCTCCATGGGGCAGGACATCATCGAGGTCAGTGTTGTGAGCATGTCTCTGGCGAAAACAGTTAAAAACCAGCTCAGCCCAGGGCGTCTCAAAACCCAGAGTTGCGAGGATGTTTCAAGCGAAAGTGGCCAGGCCACCATGGGGCAGGGCGTCTTCAAGGTCAGAGTTGCGACGATGTCTGAGGCGACAGTGGCCTGACCACCTGCTTAGGGTATCTCGGAATCCAGAGTTGCGAGGGTCTCAGGCTAGACAGGCCGAGCCACCATGGGGGAGAGCATATCCGAGATCAGAGTTGCGAGAATGTCTCTGGCGACAGTGGCCTGACCACCTGAGCCCAAAGCATATCGGAATCGAGACTTGCGAGGATGTCTCAGGCGACAGTGGCCGGACCACCATGGGGCAGAAGATCTCTGAGGTCAGAGTTGCGAGGATGTCTCTGGCGGAAATGGTCTGACCGCCTCAGGTCAGGGCGTCTCGGAACCCAGAGTTGCGAGGATGTCTCCGGCGAAAGTGGCCGAAACACCATGGGGCAGGGCATCTCCGAGGTCAGAGTTGCGACGATGTCTCAGGCGACATTGGCCAGATCACCTCATGTCAAAGCATATCGGACTCCAGAGCGCCGATGATGTCTCACGCAGTCTCTCTGAAAATCGCCACCCCCTCCCGCAGGCCCAGGAACAGCAGTAAGGGTACGAGTAGGAACGAGAGGGAGGAGGAGGAGGAGGAGGAGGAGGAGGAGGAGGAGGAGGAGGAGGAGGAGGATCAGCAGCAGCAGCAGCAGCAGCAGCAGCAGTAAGGGTGCGAGTAGGAACGAGAGGAAGAGGAATTGGAAGAGGAGGAGGTGGACGAGGGGAGAAAAACACGTTTTTTGTTGGCAAGCATGTCAGTTGAAATACATCAAGGTGTTTGGAGCGCGGGTTGGAAAGTTGTGCCCCCAGGGGCTTGGTACCGAAACGCGGGCTCGAAGGACAAAAAGATTTTGTCATTCGAGCCCACTTTTACTTGGGGCACGGCGGATCACCCGATAAAACGGCAGTGGGCCAACTGGGGAGGGGGGAGGAGGAGGAGGAGGAGGAGGAGGAGGAGGAGGAGGAGGAGGAGGGGGAGGGAGGAGGAGGGAAGAGGAGGAGGAGGAGGAGGAGGAGGAGGAGGAGGAGGAGGGAGGAGCGGAGGCGGAGGAGGAGGAGGAGGAGGAAGGAGGAGGAGGAGGAGGAACAGAGAGGCTGATTGAGGAGTGGGGTGGAGGGGGAGGGAAGAGGGGCAGGATAGGGAGAGGAGAGGAGGAGGAGACGAGGATGAGGAGGAGGGAGGGACGGGGGAGGAAGGGGAGGAGGAGGAGGAGGAGGGAGGAGGAGGAGGAGGAGGAGGAGGAAGAGGGGGGAGGAGGACGAGGACGAGGGGGACGAGGATGATGAAGGCCAGGGGGGGAGCGATGGGAATGCACCTGAAGCAAGCGGGGCGGGGGCGCGACGCGGCCCCGCCCCGCTTGCTTCAGATGCATTCCCATCGCTTCAGATGCATTCAGCGGGGCGATGGCCGAAAGAGCGCCACTAAAGCTCCCAAGAGCGCTCCAAGAGGACCCGAAGAGGCGCCCAGACCGCCCCAAGAAGCCTCCAAGAGGCTCCCAAGAGACCTCCAAGAGGCCCCCAAGAGGCGTCAGGAGGATCCCCGAAGCACCCAAGATGCCCCCCAGACGCTCCAGACATCCGCGGAGGCTATTATGTCTGTCCGTTTTCCTCCTCCTTCTCCTCCTCCTCCTCCTCCTCCTCCTCCTCCTCCTTCACCCACATCTTCGTCTGGATCTCCCCCGTGCTCGGCCGGGTGCCTGGGTGCCCGGGTGCCAGGGTGTGTGTGTGTCTGGGTGTCCGGGCGTCCGGGTGCCCGGGTGCCTGGACGCCCGGGTGGGTGTCTGGGAGTCCGGGTGCCCGAGTGCCCGGGTGCCCGGGTGCCGCCTGGGTGTCCGGGCGTCCGGGTGTCCGGGTGCCCGGGTGTCCGGGTGCCCGGGTGCCCGGGTGCCCAGGTGCCTGGGTGCGTGGGTGTCCGGGCGTCCGGGAATCCGGGCGTCCGGGTGTCCGCTCGTCCGGGCGTCCGGGTGCCCGGGCGTCCGAGCGTCCGGGTGCCCGGGCGTCCGGGTGCCGGGGTGTCCGGGTGTCCGGGTGTCCGGGTGTCCGGGTGTCCGGGTGTCCGGGTGTCCGGGCGTCCGGGCGTCCGGGCGTCTGGGCGTCCGGGTGCCCGGGTGTCCGGGTGTCCGGGTGTCCGGGTGCCTGCCTGAAGGCCCTCGGCCTTACTAATTGTTAGCAGCACATGTAAGTAGGTTATAAGTAAGTTGCAACTAGGTTGCAAGTAAGTTATAACCATTAGTAATGTTACTAAGTCGGCTAACTCGGGCGGTGCATTTGGAGGTAGATAGCTTGAGTTAGCGAAGTTGCTAACTTCGCTAAATTTTACATGCTTACGTGAAAACAGAGCTGCTGCATCGGGTTGTCCTTGGATGTTGCCTCCAGAAACGCATGCATGTGTTTGGATTTTCGGGATCACGCATATCGGAAATCATGATCCAGACTTGCGTGCGAACGCATTCAGAATATTGTATCGAGCGTTACAAGAATGTTGTGCATTGCAAATGCAACATATCATTTCGAATTCGCAACCCTCTGTTGCACATGTTTTTGAATGTCACTAGAGTTTGGGCTCCAGCCGCTTGGGCGAGGATTGCTGCTGGCGCTTGTGGCGTCCTCCTGCACGCGGCGTGATGAACGCCTCCCGTGAACAGCAGAGCGCGGAGGTCCGCCCCAAGATGATGGCCATCAAGGACATGTACTTGCATCCTGATGCAGCGGTGGTCTCATTACTTGAAGACGTATGCAGCATTGCAAGAGGCATAGACTGCCTGAGGGTAGAAAAAATACACTCGAAGTATATGATGGTGTGCACAGAGAATCGTTACGGAGATGGAATCATTCCGAGCGAGGTTATGGATTTGATTTCCAAGATCTTCAAAAATGGATTCAAGAACTCAGCCCTCCAGAATCCAGCTTGCATGGAACTTCCACCAGTGGGCACGCCTGAGTACAATGCAATCAAGAACTTCAATTTCAAAATAATGGAGGACTCAGCGGGCCAGCTGCCGCAGTATGATTGCGATGCAAAGTTCGCATCCTATACGTGCGGCCACACATCCATGGGTTTGCGTTGCATCAACGCAGGGGTTCCAGTACCCACGGTCATGCCAGAGCGTTTCGACAGAATCTCGCACCAAGGGAAATTGTCACTGACGAGGTTACGGGAGGTTCAACCAGACTACGCTAAGGCGTGTGACGAAGGAATTGAGTGGAAGGTCTTTCGGTACGAGTTCGTGAAGGAGTTCCCGTGGATTAGTAATCTTGCTCAGGAGGCTGGCAAAGCAGGCCAACAAATTGCCAGATGCGAATCTCGCATGAGTCTCATGTACAAGATCGCAGCAATTGCCAACCGACACCACACGGGTGGCACCATGATCGATTGGGATAGTGTGATCCGCGAGGCGACTCGCGCAGGCTCTCTCTTTCCTGGGGAGATCGATGGCTTAGTAAAATATGTGAAGGAGTTGTCTGGCGGCCTCGGCAACCCGATCTTTCTGAACGAGCTTCGCGACTTCTCGCGGCAGCTGACCTCCCAGTGCGTGGTCACGGGTTCAATGGCGAAGTCTCTCGCCGAGGTGCAGATCAAGCATGAGGGGGCCGCTGCGACATTCAAGCTCGCATGCATGAAGGCGATGACATGTGCGACGGGTAAGTTCGCGAGGGATGGCCATCAGATGCTTTTGAAGCCAGGCGACGTGACCGCCTTGTCGAGCGATAAGAAGTCTACGATTGTAATGGTGGCCGATGAAATTCTTCAGAAAGTGCGACAGATCGCATGCGGTGAGGGCATCACGGCAGACACGGTCGCCTACGGCACCATCGTGGGATTGACTGACGTTCGCGTAGTTCATTTCGTGTTCAACAAGCCCGATGAGCGCTTAGGCACTTGCAAGACGCTGAATGACATCGGGGTCAGCTTCACCACTGCGTTGGCAACGCACGTTGGCAAAGCAGTTGCTAGCCCATGGAAGCAGATCGGTCGCGAGGGCGCATCCAAAGCCGTGACAGGGCAGGCGCGTAGCTCAGAT
Source organism: Prorocentrum cordatum (assembly GCA_963575745.1). Classification (NCBI taxonomy): domain Eukaryota; class Dinophyceae; order Prorocentrales; family Prorocentraceae; genus Prorocentrum; species Prorocentrum cordatum. Next base: position 91,213 of record CAUYUJ010014515.1, read on the forward strand.
GCGAAAGAGCACACCGCTTCGGGCAAGTGGTCAAACCAAGTGGACAAGCTCAGTGACAAGGGGTTTGAGGTTGGCGCCAAAGTCGCCTTGGCGAGCGACACCTTGGGTGAGAACATTTACGAGCTGATCTCCATCGACGCTGCGACTGGCGCGAAGTTGAAGCTTCAGGCCACGGGCAGTGCGACATGCCACCCCATCGACGACTTCTTACGTGGCAAGTTCGTCGTGTCCACGATTATGAAGGACAGTCTTGCGACCTCGTCGCAATGCATGTGGAATGCATATACACCCCCACACCTTTGAATTCTCGTTCGTCGTTCCCTCATCTCATTTGGCTCTGCGTCGTCATGTCTCATCTTTTTTTCCCGCTGCTCCCCCATAGAGGAAACGATCGACAAGTTCGCTGATCATGGCCCCCTCAAGTCTGTCGATTACCAGTGGGGTATCGAGGAGGCCAAAATCAGGCTGGCCTTGGATGATGTATACAGCCAGAACGGCAACTGTCTCAAGTACTTGAGTGGCGTGATTACGCCTGTTAAGCTTCGTGCTCTCACCGTAACGCGTTCGTTTGAGGCTGAAGAGCTGGTGCTTGTCCCACTCTCTTCGGCAATCTACTTGAAGAAGCAGACTGATATAGTTCACTGTGGGCATGTGTTCATGAAGACATACAAGGACCCCAAGGGATTGACGTTCAATATCGTGTTGGCCCCCAGTGGTGGCATCAAGATGCCTAAGGCTGAGACGAACACTGGCGTTGGAGGGCTGAAGCAGGCACCGTCTTCGTTCGTCATCCCCTTCTGGCTCGCACAGGATTCAGGTGAGCACGGCATCCCCAACATGAAGCTCAAGACCGTCAAGTCTACAGCTGCCCCATCAGTGCATGTACCAATTTTGACAAACAAGTGCGCCATCAACAAGGGCGATGTCCTTAGCGCCCAGCTGGCGTCGCTCATGCCCAAGCGCAAGGTAGACGATGTGCCTGCTGCGCCCGCGGCTAAGAAGGCCAGGAAGCGATGAGGCTCGCGTGTTGGCAGCATCGGTTACACATACCATGTGTCGTGGGGGGTGTTTATGAAATGTATGAAAGCATCGTCGGTATCGTTCCTCTGCAATCGTTGCATCATTGCGTCAACACGCATCGGACTCGTCTGCAATTGTCCATTGCATCGGCCCGCAGGCGTTTGGCTGTGTCCAAGCGAGTGCACGCTGCATCTGCGCACGCACTGCAGCTGCAGATGGCAGTGAGCGTGCAGCTCCGCACGGTCATCGAGGGGGGCGGCCTTAAGGATCGCGAGCCATGGGTCCCGAGGGCGGTGATGCATACGGCAGGGGGGCTCTTCGTGGAGCTGTCGAGAGCGGATAGGCAGCTGCAAAAATTTATATCTGCGCCCAACCCCGCCAAGAGCCAATCGCCTCTGGCGACAAATTCGTTTTTCGATCAGATCTTGAAGATGCGCAACGCCGCTTGCACCGAGGCCATTTGGGACCACTTGAAGCAGGCCGACCCATTGCTTCAGCAAGATTGCGACAGGGCCAGCGTCATTAAGAACAATAGGAGTTCCCTGGATATGTCGCAATCGTGGACGCTTCGCGTATTCCCACCAGGGGAGGAGGAAGGAGAGGAGGAGGATGATACATTGGATGATGAGGTGGAGTGGCGGGGGAGGGGGGCGAGGAGGAGGGGCTGAAACAGAGGGGGATGGTGGAGGAGAAATGGGAGGAGGGAAAGGGGGAGGAGGAAGGAGCATAAGGATGACAAAAAAAGGATGAGGAGGAGGAATAGGAGATGCCTTCATTCGCTTGCGTGAATAGGCCGCTCTTGGGCCACTCTTGGATCGATCTCTTGACCTTGAGACTTCTTGGGCAATCTTGGATCGCGTGATATCTTGGACAAACTTGGGCAATCTTGGGTCGCGTGCTATCCATGCCTGCATGTTGAAACATCGCGTGATATTGGGACATATCCGTGGACATCTTGAAGTATATATGAGCCCCTCTTGGAACCACCGTCCAGGCAAACCACTCCCCCAAGGGGATGGAGGGCGTAGAAGAGAACGCATTCTAGACACGTGCCCTAACGGGATGGTGGTCTACCAGAAACTGTCTCGATATATATGCCCGCAGTCCAGTGCGACCATGGTGATGAGCATTTGCATCACGATGCAGTTACCTTGAAGCTTCTGTTCGAGCTGAATGCTACTAAGAAGGTGTGGGTCGAATGTACGCCAACGGGGCTTGAGTACATACGGGTTGCATCTATCGCAGCAGCGGTTTCATGCAGTCAGGAGGCAACACATCGCTTGCGGTCAGCACCAGCAGGGGTGGAAGGTGTGAAATGCGACAAACGTCGCAGGACGGTGTTCATGGTGGTCGACGGCAAGCGTCTGCAGGAGCGAGTGGACGATTGGACTCCCACGTACATCAACAACGCAGCCCAATCCCTTCGTGATCGCTTAGATAACGAGGCACGTGATGAGGCTGAAGCTGATGGGTCCGAGGAGTACGATGACCCGCCAGTCGCAGCAGGCGATGGCTCGCCACCAGGCGATGGCCCGCCACCAGGCGATGGCTCGCCACCAGGCGATGGCTCGCCACCAGGCGATGGTTCGCCAGGCGATGGTTCGCCGCCAGGTGATGGTTCGCCAGGCGATGGTTCGCCACCAGGTGATGGGCCGCCCTCTGTTTTCACTCGCCGACGGGAGATGCGCCAGACGACGCTTAGCTTCCAGTAGCTCCACTCCCTCTTCGCCTTCCCACCTCCCCTTCCCTCTCCCTCCAATCTCTATTCTATTTTTGCCTCGCGTGCTCAGTCCGAATCTGGCCCCGCTGGCGGCGGGGACTCAGTAACAGAACTCAGTTCAAGATGCGGAGGGCCATCGTCGCGCATGCCGCTGTTCGGCACATCGGCGTCCCTGCCCATGCTCATGCCCTTGCCCTCGTCGGGGCCCTTGCCGCCATCGTAGCCCCCGCCGCTGTCGAGGGCCGTCGCCTTGCCCTTACCACCGTCGTTAATGCTCTTGCCACCGTTGTAGCCCTCGCCATCGTCGTAGCCCTGGCCACCGTCGTAGACCTTGTCACCGTCGGTGCTGCCCTTGCTACCATCGTAGCCCTTGCCACCGTCGTAGTAGCCCATGGCCTCGTCGTCGATGCCCGCGCCACCGTCGTAGCTTGTACAGCCGCGACCGATGCCATCAGCACCCTTGCCATCGTCGTAGCCCTTTTCGTAGCCCTTGTCGTAGCCCTTGTCGTAGCCATTGACGTAGCCCGTGTCGTAGACCGCGTCGTAGCCCTTGCTCGAGCTGCCGTACGGGTCGTAGCCTTTGTCGCTGCCCTTGCCGCCGTCGTAGCCTTTGTCGAAGCCCTTGCTGCCGTCGTAGCCTTTGCCGCCGTCGCTGCCCTTGCCGCCGTCGTAGCCTTTGCCGCTGTCCGACATCATGTCCTGCAGCCCGTCACGCTGCTCCTTCGCCAGCCTGATGTGGCCCTTGCCGCTGTCGCCGTCTTTGTCGCGGCCCTTGCCGCTGCCGTCATTCTCGCGGCCCTTGCCACCGTCGTAGCCCTTGCCCTTGCCACCGTCGTAGCCCTTGCCCTTGCCATCGTCGTAACCCTTGCCACCGTCGTCGTAGCCCTTGCCATCACTGTCGTAGCCCGTGTCGTAGCCCTTGTCGTAGCCTTTGTCGTAGCCCTTGTCGTAGCCTCTGTCGTAGCCCTTGTCGTAGCCGTTGTCGTAGCCACTGTTGTCGTAGCCACTGTTGTCGTAGCCAAGCAGGATGTCTGCGATGTCGAGGAGCCTGTCTGTGATCCGCCGCTCCCGCTGGAGCTCCTGTATGGAGGGCGAAAATCCGCCGACCTCCCTCCTCCTCCTCCTCCTCCTCCTCCTCCTCCTCCCCCTCCTCCTCATCCTCCTCCTCCTCCTATTCCTTCTCCTCCTCCTCTTCCTCCTCATCATCCTCGCATTCCTCCTCGTCCTCCTCATCCCCCTTCATCCTTCTCCTGTGGCTCTCACCCCAGCAGTCCTCGTGCAGGCGCGCCTCGCGGCTCAGCGCCTCGGCGCTGCACGCCATGGCCGCGCGCGCCACCGCGCGCGGCCACGCCCCCCTGGGAGGAGAAAGGGGTCCTCCAGGGGGCCTCGGTCCAGAAACAGCAGCGCGCGCAAATGGGGGGAGGGGGGGGGGGGGGTGCGATTCAGGTGAGGGGGCGATTCGGGTGAGGGGGCGTGGCTGCGTCGCGAATCGTTTCGCGCTGTGCACTCATGGGTGCATGCAGCAATGCATGCGTTGTGTCAGAGTTTACTTGGGGATGTGAACTTGAAAATGAGATGCGTTAGCATCGTCGTCTGCGTTCGCTCGAGACAGCCTCACAATTAACTCAGCATCACACGACCTCACAATGAACTCAGTACCGCGAACCATGATGTTGGTTATGGTATGCCATGCAATGCTACGCTATGATGTGAATATCCCTTCCCGACCTCATCATCCTCCGTTGCCACCGCCGTTTAGGCCCGAGCGTTGCTTGGGTCGCGACAGTGCGCGACCAGCTGCAGCGCCCCACGCGCAGCAGCTACCAGCGCTCCGCGCGCAGCAGCACCAGCTGCATCAGCACCACCAGTGCATCCAGCAGCTCCACGCGCAGCAGCACCAGCTGCAGCATCGCCACCAGTGCAACCAACAGCACCACCCGCAGCAGCATCACCAGTGCAACCAGCAGCACCATGGCGGACGAGACCGCGGTGACGCTGCTCCTGGAGGCGGCGGAGGATCTCAGCCAGCGGCGGCGCGCCGCGGCCGCCAAGGTCTTGCAGCCCACCAGCAAGGTGGCCCCTCGGCCGCCAAGCACGCCGCCGACGGCGAAGGTCTTGGCGAAGTACGATCGCTCGCGCGTGGCCGACGGCTTGCTCGATGATCTCGAGTTGGCGCCCGCGCTGGATCCCGAGTTGAACTCGTTCCAGGGCCTGCAGGAGTTCATGGACGACGGCGATGGCGACGACACGGGCTACGACTACGCCAGCTACGACGGTGGCAAGGGCATCATCGACGGTGGCAAGGGCTACGGCGGTGGCAAAGGCAGCTCGAGCAAGGGCTTCGACAAGGGCCACGACGATGGCAAGGGCAGCGGCGAAGGCTACGACATCGACAAGGGCCGCGACAAAGGCTACCACGGTGACAGGGGCGACGTGGGCTACGACGGTGGCAAGGGCGACAAGGGCTACGACCGCCGCTACGACCCGTACAGCTCCAAGTGGTATGACCACCCCAGCTCGTGGTACGACCGCGACAACGATGACTACGACAACAGGTGGTACGACCGCAGGCGCTGGGGCGACTACGACAAGGGCTCGAGCAAGGGCTACGACAGCAAGGGCTACGACAACAGAGGCTACGACAGCAAGGGCTACGACAAGAGTGGCAACTACCAGCGTGGCTACGACAACCGTGGTTACAACAACCGTGGCTACGACAACCGCGGATACGACAGCAGTGGCTACGACAACCGTGGCTACGACAACTACGGCAACAGTGGCTACGACAGCCGTGACTACGACCGCAAGGGCGACAAGGGCTACGATCGCAAGGGCGACAAGGGCTATGATCGCCCGGGCTACGACGCCGGCAAGGGCTACGACGGTGACACGGGCTACGGCGGTGATCCAAGCTACGACCGTGGCGATACAGGCTACGACAGTGGCAAGGGCATCGACAGCGGCAAGGGCGACGACGGCGGCAAGGGCGATAAAGGCTACGACGGCGGCAAGGGCTGGCGCGAGGAGAAGTCCCGCGGCGGGCGCCACATCAGGCTGGCGAAGGCCCTTGCCACCAAGGAGCAGCTGGACGGGCTGCAGGACCTGATGTCGGACCGCGGCAAGGCCGACTACGTCAGGTGGAGCAAGCGGACGCACTGGCGCATCTGGGTGGAGGAAAACAATACAGATCTAGTTCTATCGGGCCCCCTCATCCCTCCTCCTTCAACGGTTCTCACCACGGACGAGGCGGAAGTATGAGGGCCAAGAACTGGATATGTAATGTGTTCCTCCGCCCGACATCTGGGCGGAGGCGGCTGTTCGCCGCTGATCTGCAGTAGCGCCAGAATCACTACCAAAGCGGCGCCGAAGCCGCCGCTGCTGCATTAATGTGCCGCCACCAGCGCGGCAGCAGGCGTGGAGTCCATTCTAGACCGCGCGCTGCCTCTCCTCCGTCGGGGATGATCTATTATGGTGGGGGTTGTCGTATGTAAGATTCTAACATACGACGCAGTTGTCGTATGTAAGATTCTAACATACGACAAAGTTGTCGTATGTAAGATTCTTACATACGACACCGTTGTCGTATGTAAGATTCTAACATACGACGGATGTGTTAATAGAATCCTTATGATATATAAGAGCGAGATGTCGTATGTACGATTCTTACATACGACAACGTTGTCGTATGTAAGATTCTGACATACGACAGATTTGTCGTATGTAAGATTCTGACATACGACAGATTTGTCGCATGTGAGATTCTGACATACGACACCAAGGGTTTGAGCTCATGTTTAGAGTAAACTTCGAGGGTCTCCATCTCGCTCGTGGTCGACGTTGCGCCTAGAATTGGCTCGTCTGCTTGGCTGCGCTGCCCGCGGCTGCGCTGGATCATGTTGATAAGAGATGCATGAGCGTGGCGTGAGCGAGAATAAGGGGAAGTGGGATGAGAGGAGGATGCGCGGGAGAAGGAGGACAAGGAGAAGGAGAGGGGGGAAGATTCTGAGGAGGAGGTGGGGGGTGAGGAGGAGGAGGAGGAGGGGAAGGCCCATCCTCCCCCTCATCCTCACCCTCCCCCTCCTACCTTTATCCTCCTCCGCCTCCTCCTCCGCCGCCGCCGCCTCCTCCTCCTCCTCCTCCTTCTCCTCCGCCTCATCACCCTCCTCATCTTCCCCCACCTCCTCCTCCTCCTCTGCCTCCTCTTCCTTATCCTCATTCTCCTCCTCATCATCCTCATTCTCCTCATTCTTACTCCGTCTCATTCTCACCCTGGTTGGTCAGTCTCAGCATGTCTCCTCCTCGTTCCCGCCGTCGCCGTCGAAGCCGTCGCCTGCGCCGCCATCTGCGCGCGCGGTGCAGGAGAGGGCGGCGGCCACCGTGACGACCACGATTGAACGACAACGAGGATGAGGAGGAGTAGGAGGAGGAGCATGAGGAGGAGCAGGACAAGGAGCACGCGGAGGAAGAGGGGGGCGATGGGGAGGAGGAGAAGGAGAAGGAGGAGGGGGAAGAAGATGAGGAGGAGTAATTGCCATGGCGGCTGCGATAGCGACGGCGACGGCGAAGAGTTGGTGGCGACGGGCTGGCTGCGACGAGTTCGACGGCGGCGGAGACGACGGCGGGGGCGTCTCATCCTGCTCCTCCTCCTGCTCGCCCTCCCCCTTCTCCTCATCCTCGTCCTCCTTCTCCTCCTCCCTATCCCTCCTCACCATTCTCACCCCCATCATCCTCCTTCTCCGTCTCATTCACCTCCACCGCCTAACCCTCCTCATCCTATTCTTATTTCTCCTCGTCCTCATTCGTATTTGTATCATCGGTCTCTCCGCAGGGTGCTTTATCGCGCGAAAAGCTGCAACGAGAACCTGAAGGCTCGCATACATGCGTTTGCACGCACAACCCCAACGAGCCCCCATCTAAGTACGCCCCGACACCCACACTCAGGCGGCGTATTCACCGATACCCAAGGCTTTGCGCCCCCGCGCACGATCGGCAGCACCTGCCTCCACAAGGCGATTATTCGCCCGATCAACCGCACCCTTACACATCTTGGCGTTGTCCAAGAGCAACGTGAACGAATCCGCGGCCTGCTCCGCCTTCTTCACGAGCTTCTCCATCTTCTTGTATACAGCGTCTGCCTTTCGAGTGGGCATGGACGGGGTTCAGACGTGGCGTTGACACGCCGTTGCTAAGTGCGACCGTTCGCCCAACCGCTTGAGACCATGCGACCACAGTCGCAACGCCAAGCCATTACACAACCAATTTCACACCCTGACATCATGATAGTACATATCTGCGTGTCAACGCAACCGAACGCGCCTGCATACGACTGCATTGGGCGTTGCCTCAACGCCCCCCCCCCCCCTAGTGTCACAAGTGCGCCCTTCGACGCGAACTACTCGCAGCCGATTGCAATGCGTTTCAACACAACCGAACATGCATACAACTGCATCGGGTGATGCCCAACCGTTTATGCTCTAATCAGCAAGTATATTTCGACGTGAATGGATTGCAACCACTTGCAACATGTCATGCATGAGATACTGGCTGCCTTGCGGTCCGCCGTTTTGGACATCTTCTGGCAATGCTGCTTGTGCCTGATCAGGGTATCCAACCTTTCATTGAAGTGCTCCGTGTCCTCCTTGCGGTGCTTGGCACGCAGCGCCTTCAAGTCGGCTGACATGGCAGGCATAGTCGCGTACACACGCGCGCGCGCCGCAGCTTACAAGCTGCGTTCTCTCAGCCCTCAACCAACTCGGCTGCGTGAAAACGCATGTAGTCTGCGACGCGGTCGCATGGCATGAGTGCCAACCATGTGATCACACATCACTGCCCTACTCATACCCCCCCCCCCCCCCCACTACATCGACGCCGTGATCGGGCACTCCCGTTGCATGTCCACCCCCAGCCGCCTCCTCATCTCGACCCCTCTCTGTTCACACCTCTCGCGCCCCCCCCCCCCCCCAGCTTACTACATGTCGCCAACGATGGCGGGGCTGAACGTTTGGCAAACCGTCAGCAGCATTTGTGGTTCATTCGCCCACCTTTGCGAACCAGTTCACGCGTGGCTTACGCGTCCCCATTTGTGGTTCACGTGTCCATGGGAAAATCAGCGAAGACGATCGCGATGGAAGCGCAGGTGCGCTTTGAGCTGCAGGATGAAAAGCAGGAACGCCAGCGGTCAGTGAAGACTGCCAAGGCGGCATTGAAGCATGCCAAAGCAGCGAAGACGCAGGCTGAGAAGAAGGCAGGCGGTTGTTAACTAACAACAACACAAGGGCCCCTCGAGGCCAGGGGGGAGGGGATGGGCTCTCGAGCCCACCCCCTTAGTCAATGGCCCCATCGGTGTCGCCAGTCCCACCCGCCTCCGTGCGATCGCCCCCCTCCCTCCCCCCCCCGATAGGCAGAGAAGAGGTTCAATGCGTTTTTGAAGAGCAAGGACGCGTGGATGAACGCGCTGCTCGACGCAGATGATGCGAGCGCGGCCCACGTTCGGGCCGAGACTGAGCTGGCGCGCGCCGAGCGCGATGCCCGCTAGGGGCGTGGGGGCGACGGACGACGGGTGGAGGGGTCAGAGAAAAAACCTGCATGCATCAATGCAAGATGAGTCTGGGATGATAATGTCGGCATGATAGCGCAGGTGCATCGTCCCCCTCCTCGTCTTCCCCCTTCTCCTCCTCCTCCCTCCTCCTCCGCATCCTCCTCCCCCCTCCCTCCCAATCCTCATCCTCATCCCCATCCTCGTCCTCCCCATCATATCATTCCCTCTTCGTCCCTCCTCGTCGTTGTCCTCCTGTTGCTGCTGGTGCTGATGCTCTTGCCCATCCTACTACGCTACTAAGCCGTGCCCCCCCCCCCATCGCTCCCTCACAACTGCTTCGCACTCTGAATGGCATTGGTGCTATGCGTTTCCGCCTTTTCGCGTCATAGGATCATCCGACGCCTCACGATATCTGTAGGATGACGCAGCACCAAAACCCCAAGAGGAACCACATATAGAGCCCCAAGGCCGCAACGGGGAGGAGGAGGGGGATGAGGAGGGGAAGATGAGGAGGATAAGGCGGAAGAGGAGGAGGATACGGAGGATCGCGACTTTGGGATGCTCCCGACTGGCGAGGTTAAATCCAGAACGCCAGTTCTGTGAGTGATGTATTGGACCGTCCCCTCGGCACCAGCGCGCGCGCACTTAACGAAAATGATGATGAGACATATGATGATAACAACTGCAGGTGGTCTGCGCTCTTCGTTCGAGTCGGATGGGCTGGCGGGGATACGCGGCGCGGCAACACTTACATCGCCATATACGCGTCGGTTCTATGTATGCCAAGATGCATGCAACCCGTTGCAGGTGGTAGACTCGCACTGCCATCCGAAACCAATAGTCGATGCGTGGGGCATTGCAAGTCGGCATCAGTTGGTGTCGGGTTCCCGTTTCGAATATAGATCACACAGGCCCGCGTCGCATAGCCATTTGGGCTCGATCGCGATCGATCGCGATCTATCGCGAGGCGCGATCTTTCGCGAGGCGCGACCTATCGCGAGGCGCGACCTATCGCGAGGCGCGAGGCGCGAAGGTTCGGAACTGTCGTCTTATGACGACGGTTCCGAACCTCCGCGCGGAACTGCAGCACATGTCAGAGTGGGTATCGACACAAATCGCATGTGGCCTGTGCCCATCAGCCGTGGCCCAGCACCAGTACGACAGCCTCCTCATGAAGATCAACAACCTGTCACAGATCAGTACTGACGAGGCGACAGCCTTGGTGAAAACAATCAGGGAGCACTCGCTGAACACTTGGACTCAAGAGAACATCGCACGCTTGTGCCAGAGCGTCGGGACCAAGACAGGCATGTTGTCAATGCCAGGCGGATCCAAGCAATGGCAAGATATTAGCATTGCATCGAGGGTCTTCACGGCGAGCGAGATCAAATCGCTGAAGAGCGGCGACCTGAGTGAGAAGGCGTGCATACGCCTGGTCGCCGCTCGGTGCAAGCTGATCGGCGCCCACACGCTCTCCGAGAGCTCCAAGGGCAAGATGGCCGCGCTCGTGGCGTGGGGCAGCGGCAAGGGGCATGGGGGCGATTGGCTCAGGCTCCTCGGAGAGGTGAAGGGTGCCATCTCCAAGGCCATCACGTGCAAGGGTTGGTCCACGCTTGGGCACGCCACGGTGTGGAACTTCGACCGCATCGAGGACATGTCGGCTGAGCCGTGGTGGAAATCAGCTTACAAGGACGATGGGCCCGCCTTGGAGGAGATCCAGACGGACGCGGCAGACTACGTGAGGAAGTCGAGCAGGCGTTGCGCGGCGAAGACCTCGCCTGCAGCTGCAGCGCCCCCAATGACAGCCCCAGACCCTACGGCTGGCGGGCAGTTGCAAGTCATGCAGGCCCTGTTCGGTGCACCGCTGTGCGCGGCGCTCTTCGCCAACTCGGCGGCCGCGGCTCTCAGGCCGCCCGAGCCGCCTGCGCAGCCGCGCGTGGAGCTGGAGCCCCCGAAGCCAAAGCTCCCGCCGCGCGAGGAGCCGCAGCAGGAGCCGAAGCTTCCGCCGCGCGAGGAGCCGCGCGATGAGCCGCGCGATGATGAGCCCGAGCCAGACCTGACCGACGAGGAGGAGAAGCTCAGGGCGCTCCTCGCCAAGAAGGCCAAGACCGCCAAGGCGAGGAAGCGCCCCTCCGCGGCTGGCGAAGGCGTCGGTGACGCCGAGGGCGGGGCAGGCGTCGAAGACGCCGAGGGGGCTGTGCCAATGAAGAAGGCGCGGCCCCCTGCCATGCGGCGACCCGCGGCTGCCGTGCCAAAGCCCGCCGTGCTGCCCAAGCCGCCGACGTGCGAGTGCAACGCGCCGTACAGGTGCGGCTACGTGATCTACAAGCCTTCACAGAAGGTGTTCAGGGCCGTTGTGGGGAGGGCAGATCGCCGCGTCCGCTTCGACCGCAATGCGACGATGAATCGCATTGAGGCTTGGAGCGCGGCGCTGGCGTGGATCGACGCCAAGTGTTAGGTGCTCGACGCGGGGAGGGGGAGGACCAGGGGGTTGTTGAGGACCAGCAGGGCTGGGAGCTCGCATCGCAGCTGCAGCGCGGCGGTGGGCGGCGCCACATCGACGAACTCCCTCTTGCTTGTATGACGTTGCACCATGATGTCTAAAACACAAGTCTGTTGCGATCTTTTCATCGCAAGTCGCATGCATCAATATGCAACACTCCTTTCTCTCGCGAGCTACCGTCGCACTTCGTATGCATCACTATGCACCTACATGTCCTTCTGATGCGACGTCGTATCATGCCATATGCATCGTTATGCAACGTGCACTTCTGTTGTGATCTATCGCCTCGCTGCATTCAGATGCATCATGCAGCGTGCCCCTACCATAACGCGACGCATGCATCCTATGATGCGCATTGGCATCGTTATCGAGTCTGTAGCCATTTGGGCTGAAACCATGGCCGCGTCCGCCGCCAGGAAACGCAAGGCGGATGAGGCGCTGGTGGAGCTCCACAGGGGCTCATACCTGTCACAGCGTGCTCTGTCGGGTGTCCTAAAATATGTGCGAGACCATGGGTTGCCCGACAATATTTCACGGAGCTCACAATACAGGGCAAACGAAAACATCATTGCCAAAGAGTCGAACGCATATGGGAACGTCTTGCGTTGCATAGACACGCCTTTAGTCAGTGGTAGAACTTTCGAGAACTGGGTGTGCTGTCCTGGGCCATTTTTGTATTCCTGCTGCGAGGCTAGCGCTCCAGTCAGGGAGATGTTTCGCCGCTCACTTCAGGAGCACCCATGCAGCTTGGCGTCGCCGTGGCACATCATTTTATATTTCGATGGTATTTCACCGCGAGACCCCCTGGCGAAGGGGAAAGATTATCGGGGGGTTGATGCTGTTTACTGGTCGTTCGCTGAGTTCGACGAGTCCTTGGGTAACGAAGATGCGTGGTTCACGCTTAGCACTGCGCGGTGCGCAAAAATAAAAAGCATCCCAGGTGGCATCGGGCAGTGCATCAAGATGACCCTCAAAGAAGTTTTTTTAAAATTCTGCTGGTGGTTTCAATTTTGAGACGAGCGGCGTTACATTAGACGTGTCAGAGAACGGCGACGCAACGTCGCACGCGACGATCGTCGCGAAGCTGTCGTGCGTCATAGGGGACGAAGAGGCATTGCGGGAACTACACATGAACAAAGGGCACGCTGGTTCCAAACCCTGTGCGTTATGTCGCAACGTCTTGAATAGAAAGTTTGATTATTTGACATATGATGTATCTGGTTTCTTTGTGACAGACGCGTGCTTGGATGCGTCAAAGATACGCAGAAACGATGACGCGACAATCATCGCGATCCTGGAACGACTTCGGCCCGATTGGGATAAATATCAGCGGGGGGAGTTTTCAGAGGGGCAGTACACGACCATCACACAGCACAAAGGATGGAACTTCCACCCCGAACACATAGCGCTGGACCCAGGTTTGCGATATCTCCCTGCGTCATTCATTTGCTTTGACTGGATGCATATTTATTTTGTGTCTGGTATATTCGACAGAGAAGTAAAAGCACTTTTAGGGCATGCGCAGTTCAAGTGTTTGTGTGATGCAATGGAGTTGCATGAGTATTTCATGAAGTGGACGTGGCCGAGTAAACACCACTCAGCCGCAACTGTATGGGAGACTGGTGAGCTCCAAGCAAGTGCCTCAGAAGAGATCTCTGCGTTGCCTGTTTTGTGCAGGTATATTCGGCAAGTAATTGCCATGCATCCTTCATCGGATCAAGTGGCCCCCCAGATCGCAAGTATGCTGGCATTGCAAGATGCCGTTGACATAATCATCACGGCGGCGCGGCGGCTTCCAGTCACGACCGCGCAGATAGAGTCAGCGATAGTGAAACATCTTCGGTGCCATCAGGACGCATATGGTGAAAGCTATTGGGTGTATAAGCACCATATGGCAACACATTTGCCAGAAATGTTTGAAAAACATGGGTCGCTCAGTTGCTTTGTCCAGGAACGCAAGCACAAAAACGTAAAACGTTTCGCCAAAGACCACATGTGCAAGAAGGGGCCAGAGAAGGCTCTCATGGTCCAACTCACTGCGCAGCACGCGCACGATTTAAAGACCATGCGTGTTTCACCTGGCTTAGTCGACCCAACGAAAGCAACACAGAAGCTGCTGAATGCGTTGAAACGCATGTGCCCTGGGACGCAGACAGCCGTCTCCAGCATCGAAGCCATGACAGATTTCGGCCGCATCAAGCGCGGTGATATCGTACTTCTGGGGTCGGGCGGGATGCATGCAGCAATGCAAGTGTGGTTTCACGTGAAATGCGACGATGGCGAGTCGCAGGTGCTTGTCCAGCAGCTTGCAACTAAGCATGTGAACGCCGCTGAAGGTTTTTCCAGACACATCTTTTTAGATGATACAGACCCTGTTCTGATGCCTCTGACCTCGCTGAAAGCTCCTGTGATTTACAGGAAAATAGAGAACGACATCACGTGCATTTGGCCAGTAGAATACAAATCGCGATGTTGCTAACATGATGCGCTGCGGACCGTCGCGTTTGCCCCAGGACGATAAAAACATCTGAAGGCCCCTGAGCAGATCCAAATCGACGAAGCGCCCAATCATGATGCCCCAATTTCCAACTACATGAGATGCACAAACATAACATAAACATGGAAAAAAAGGCTTCAAACTGGCCAAACCTAACTAGTTATAACTCCGTTAATAACAATTAGAAGTTCCGCTAACTGTTACTAACTACGCAGGGCCTTCAGGTGGGCGTCCGGGCGTCCGGGTGTCTGGGTGTCCGGGTGTCCGGGTGCCCGGGTGCCCGCGGGTGCCCCGGTGCCCGGGTGCGTGGGTGTCCGGGCGCCCGGGCGTCCGGGCGTCCGGGTGTCCGCGCGTCCGGGCGTCCGGGTGCCCGGGCGTCCGAGCGTCCGGGTGCCCGGGCGTCCGGGTGCCAGGGTGTCCGGGCGGATCCGGGTGTCCGGGTGTCCAGGTGTCTGGGCGCCCGGGCGTCCGGGCGTCCGGGCGTCCGGGTGCCCGGGTGTCCGGGTGTCCGGGTGTCCGGGTGCCCGGGCGTCCGGGCGTCCGGGTGTCCGGGTGTCCCGGTGTCCGGCCGTCCGGGTGTCCGGGTGCCCGGGTGCCCGGGTGCCCGGGTGTCCGGGTGTCCGGGTGTCTGGGTGTCCGGGTGTCCGGGCGTCCGGGCGTCCGGGCGTCTCGTCTGGTGCCCGGGTGTCCCGGTGTCCGTGTCCGTTAGCCCGTAGCGTCTGGGCGGCTGGGTGTCCGGGTGTCCGGGTTGCCATGTGCCCGGGTGCCCGGTGTGCCCGGGTGCCCGGTGCCCGGGTTCCGGGTGTCCGGGTGTCCGGGCGTCCGGGCGCCCGCGCGTCCGGGCGTCCGCGGATGCCCGGGCGTCCGAGCGTCCGGGTGCCCAGCGTCGGGTGTCCGGGTGTCCGGGTGCCCGGGTGTCCAGGTGTCCGGGTGTCCGGGTGTCCGGGTGTCCGGGTGTCCGGGTGTCCGGGCGTCCGGCCGGTCCGGGTGCGCGGGTGTCCGGGTGTCCGGGTGTCCGGGTGCCCGGGCGTCCGGGCGTCCGGGTGTCCGGGTGTCCGGGTGTCCGGGCGTCCGGGTGCCCGGGTGCCGCGGGTGTCCGGGTGTCCAGGTGTCCGGGTGTCCGGGTGTCCGGGCGTCCGGGCGTCCGGGCGTCCGGGCGTCCGGGTGCCCGGATGTCCGGGTGTCAGGGTGTCCGGGTGCCCGGGTGCCCGGGCGTCCGGGCGGGTGTCCGGGTGTCCGGGTGTCCGGGTGCCCGGGTGCCCGGGTGCCCGGGTGCGTGGGTGTCCGGGCGTCCGGGCGTCCGGGCGTCCGGGCGTCCGGGTGTCCGCGCGTCCGGGCGTCCGGGTGCCCGGGCGTCCGCGAGCGCGTCCGGGTGCCCGGGCGTCCGGGTGCCGGGGTGTCCGGGTGTCTGGGTGTCCGGGTGTCCGGGTGTCCGGGTGTCCGGGTGTCCGGGCGTCCGGGTGTCCGGGCGTCCGGGCGTCCGGGTGCCCGGGTGTCCGGATGTCCGGGTGTCCGGGTGCCCGGGCATCCGGGCGTCCGGGTGTCCGGGTGTCCGGGTGTCCGTGTCCGGGTGTCCGCGCGTCCGGGCGCCCGGGTGCCCGGGTGTCCGGGTGCCCGGGTGTCCGGGTGTCCAGGTGTCCGGGCCGGCGCCCGGGTGTCCGGGTGCCCGGGCGGACGCCCGGGCGGAGGAATAGTCAGATTGTGGGGAGGAGGGAGGAAAGAGGGACGGGAGAGGGAGGAGGAGGAGGAGAACAGGAGGGGGCGGAGAGAAAAGAGGGAGAAAGAGGAGGAAGGGGGGAGGAGAGAGGAGGAAGAGAAGAGGAGTGAGGAGGAGGAGGGGAAGGAGGAGGAGGAAGGAGGAGGAAAAGGAGAAGAGGAAAGAAGAGAAGGACAGGAAGGAGAGGAGGGAGGACGAGGACGAGGACTAGTAGGAGGAGGGAGGAGAAGGGGGAGGGAGGAGGAGGAAGGAAAGAGGGACGGAGGAGGGAGGAGGGAGGAGGGAGAGGAGGAGGGGGTGGAGGAAGGAAGAGAAAGGAAAAAGAGGGAGGGGGGAGGAGAAGGAAGAGGAGGAGGAGGAGGAAGAGGAGGAAAAGGAGGAGAAGGAGGACGAGGAGGAGGAGGAGGAGAAAACGGCGCCAGTCCAGCGTAAAACGGGAGGAGATCTCGGGCGGGAGCGCTGGTTTTGTCGGAACGGGGGCTGTCGGCGGCGAGCAAGAGCACCGCCTTGAGCAAAAAAGACAGGAAGTCTCGAGCGGGAGCGTTGTTGTTGCTGGGGGGCGGCGCCGATGAGAGAAAGAGTAGCGCGCCTGTCCAAGGTAAAACGGGAGGAAGTCTCGAGCGGGAGCGCTGGTTTTGTTGAGACGGCTGCTTTCGGCGGCGAGCAAGAGCACCGGCCCTGAGCAAAAAACGAAGAAGTCTCGAACGGGAGCGTTGTTGTTGTTGGGGGGGCCGTTTTGGCGGCCCCCCAAACCGCTTGAGAGCGAGCCTCATTTTCCATGAAAATGCAGCCGGCGCCTCGGCGAGAGCGCCAGGGCGCCTATAAGGGGTCCAACAAGAATACCTGCTTAGTAAACAACATTCAAGAACGACAAGAACAACAAGAACAACAACAACAACAACAACAACCACAACAACAACAACAATAGCAACAACAACAACAACAACAACAACACCAACAACAACAACAACACCAACAACAACAACAACATCAACAACAACAACAACAATCATTTTACCCGAACGCTCAGTGTTCTCCCCAGTGCCAGGGTTTTCTTGCGACACCAGCCAATACCCCCACTTCGTGGGGGGGCCGTTCAAGCTCTACCAAATATCCAAACGACTCTTCGAGACCACCCACACCCAGCTTCCCGCCCTATGACGTTGGGACACTTCACTTCGTGGCGTGCGGACGACCCTGGCTACTACACTGGCGTGGGGTACACACCCACAGAGGTTGATCACATCTGTTACATATGATGTGGTACACGGTACACGTGAGATGGTACGCAGTGCCAAGATAGTTGGTCACATTTTTGGGGCAAATTCGTGGGGATGCGATTACAGAAGTACATGTGTTACACTGATGTTATACAGTCCCAAGGATGACGCATGCATTGCTCATAGACTCATGGCGCTATGATCCTAACTCTCAGTGCCCAACGCGCGCGTGCACAGCCAGACGGAGGGAGAGAAACACATGTATACAAGGTTCGTGACATACGCACGGTCCACCATGTTGTAAACGATCGCATGCACGGTAAGTTCTGAAATTATACGTATGTACAAGCAGACATGCGAGGGAGAAAGGGAGATGGCCATCGACAGTTCCAATACGGCTCCAAGGCGGAAGAGGGGGAGGAGGAGCAGGACAAGGAGGAAAGGAGCACCTGAAGAAGTAGCACGCAAAGACCCTTTTGACAGAAATGTTTAAAAAGTGGTGTGTTTCCTATGAATCCGCAAGAGCGCGCGGAAGGACATTTTGACAATTTTTTCTTAAAAAACCATTGGGTTTTTGATGTTTTTATGTTAAAATCGCTACGAAACCTAAGGTTTTGGAAGGATTTCGTCTTGCGAGCGCGAATGTCCACTTTACCTTATTTTTTGCAAGGGATTCTTGAAATTTGATCAACTAAGAACAAGAATTTTCATTTTCTATTGTTTTTTGCAAGGGAAAACGAGCGTCAACAAAAAACCGGATCCGGGGGTAATCCACTTTTCTGAAGCTTTCGCAGAAAAATGATGAAAATGTAGCTGCGGCCTAGGTTTTGGGCGGGGGGCGTGCACCAGGGGGTCCAACAATAATAATTCTTTAGAAGTAATAGTGTTCAACAAACCAACCAACCAACCAACCAACCAACCAACCGACCAACCACAACAACAACAGCAACAGCAACAGCAACAGCAACAATAATAATAACAATAATAATAATCCTGAGAATAATGATAACAAGAAAATAAGCATAACAATAATATTAAGATCAACAATAATAATAGTAGCAGCAGTAACAACAACGACAACTCCAACGATAACAACAACAATCAACAACAACAAACAGCTTAAGACTGTTCGCCCTCACCTGCCCGAGTGCCATTCAACGTGTATTTCCAAAACCCTCGATACCCGCCCTCTTCGTCTTCGATCGTACCCCTTGTGGGGGGTATATCTTTCTTCCCTGCAGGCCGGGCCCCGGCAAGCGGCGGGGCGGCCGCGGACCGTCGGCCTGGCCAGCGGCAGCGCTGATCGGCGGCAAACCGACCCCAAGAGGGACAGACAGGGGACCGACCACGACGACGACGACGACGACGACGACGACGACGACGACGAAGACGGCGACGACGACAACAACGACGAGCGAAAGCGAGAGCGAGAACGAGAGCGAGAACGAGAGCGAGAGCGACAGCGGGGCCACGACGGGCAGGATGGGGGCCACGAAAGGCGACAGCGGGGCCACGAAGGGCATGAATATGGGGCCACGAAGGACAGATAGTGCGGGGCCACAGAGGGCGAAGACAGGGCCACTGAGTCTAGCGACGGGGCCACGTAGGACAGCGAGAGGGCCACAAAGGGCGACAGCGGGGCCACGAAGGGCATGCATATGGGGCCACGGCGGGCGCGAACGAGCGGGGGCCACGAAGGGCATACACATGTATTGGGCCGCAGAGGGCAAGGACGGGGCCACTGAGGGCCGCAACGGGGCCACGAAGGACAGCGAGGGGGCCACGAAGGGCGACAGCGGGGCCACGAAGCGCATGCACATGAAGCCACGACCGGCGCGAACGAGCGGGGGCCACGAAGGGCATACAAATATGGGGCCACGAAAGGCAGCGAGGGGGCCACGAAGGGCTGCAACGGGACCACGGGGGGGCCACGAAGGGCTACAACGGGGCCACGAAGGGCAGCGAGGGGGCCGCGAAGAGCTGCAACGGGTCCACGAAGGGCAGCGATGTGGACACGTAGGGCTGCCATAGGGCCACGAAGGGCAGCGAGGGGGGCACGAAAGGCTGCAACGGGTCCACGAAGGGCAGCGAGGGGGCCACGAAGGGCTGCAACGGGGCCACGAAGGGCAGCGAGGGGGACACGAAGGGCTGCAACGGGTCCACGAAGGGCAGCGAGGGGGCCACGAAGGAAAGCGAGATCCCGATTCCTAAATAAGCTGTGAGGGAGTCCGAAGCGTGAGTGCGACTCCTGGGTGCCTGCGTGTCGGGAGCGCGGCGCTTGACGACGACAACAACAACAACAACAACAACAACAACAACAACAACAACAACAACAACAACAACAACAGCAGCAGCAGCAGCAGCGACAACGACAACAACAACAACAACACAAAAACAACAAGACAACAACAACGACAACAACAACAATCATGTTAATACTGTTCTCTCTTATATGCTCGCGTGTCATGTGATATGCAAATCCGAAACTCTGGATACCCGTCCTCTGATTCTTCGATCGTACCCCCTTTTAGGGGGGGCATCCTCATTCCCTGCCACGTGTGGTTGGTGAAGCCCTTGAAAACGAAACGAAGGGCATTCTTCCATGGGGCCACAAAGGGCGACAGCGGGGCCACTAAGGGCAGCCACGAAGGGCAGCGAGAGGGCCACGAAGGGCGACAGCGGGGCTACGAAGGGCATGCGTACGGGGGCACGACGGGCGACTGCGAGCGGGGGCCACGAAGGGCATATAATGCGGGGCCACAATGGGCAGCGACGGAGCCACTGACGGCAGCAACACGGCCACGAAAGGCAGCGAGAGGGCCACAAAGGGCGACAGCGGGGCCGCGAAGGGCATGCATATGGGGCCACGGCGGACGCGAACGAGCGGGGGCCACGAAGGGCATACACATGTATTGGGCCGCAGAGGGCAAGGACGGGGCCACTGAGGGCCGCAACGGGGCCACGAAGGGCAGCGAGGGGGCCACGAAGGGCGACAGCGGGGCCACGAAGCGCATGCACATGAAGCCACGACGGGCGCGAACGAGCGGGGGCCACGAAGGGCATACAAATATGGGGCCACGAAAGGCAGCGAGGGGGCCACGAAGGGCTGCAACGGGACCACGGGGGGGCCACGAAGGGCTACAACGGGGCCACGAAGGGCAGCGAGCGAAGGCGACAGCGGAACCAGTACGGGCAACGAGGGGCATCGAAGGCAGCGAAGGGCAGCGAGCGGCGACTGCAGTCCCTAACGGGCTGGTCGGGCGGGCAGGCCCAGACGGGCGGGTCGAGCGGGCGGGTCGTTGAAGCGTAAATTTTGCTTGAACCGTCAAGCAATATGTAGCGTGAGCGCCATTCCTGAGTGTCGAGGAGCGGCATCTCAATAAATTGAGAGGAAGTATCAGGCGGGAGCCGCGATTCGGTGTTAAGTTGCGAGGAAATCCCAAGCGAGAGCGCGATTCTTCAATAAATTGTGAGGAAGTATCAAGCGGGAGCCGCGATCCGGTGGTAAATTGCAAAGAACTCCCAAGAGAGATCGTGATTCTTCAATAAATTGTGAGGACGTATCCGGCGGGAGCCGTTGTTGTTGTTGTAAACCGGGGGCCAACGACACAGTTTGACCCTCAAGACTTTCCCTGATTAAAAATCGAGTGCGAGCCCCGGGAGGGGCACTTCAATCGAAAAAACAATGTGCTCCGGACGGGGGGGGGGTCAACAGAAATTATTCTTCAGACATGAGAGTTCAACAACAACAACAACAACAACAACAACAACAACAACAAAACATCAACAGCAACAGCAACAGCAAGAGCAACAGCAACAGCAACAACAACGACCACAACAACAACAACAACAATCAGTTTAAGACTGTTCGCTCTTACTGGTACGCGTGCCTTGCACTCGGTATACCCCAACCCTCGATACCCGCCCAGTTCGTCTTCGATTGAACCCCCTTTCGGGGTGAATCTTTTGGCCACTGACTGAAGTGCGAAGAAGTCTCGAGCGAGAGCGCCGTTCCTGAGTTCGGGGACCTCTCTGGCCAGGGGCTCTCGGAATACGTGTGGAGAAATATCGAAAGGGAGCCCTGGTCGCCGTGTCCGGGCCTCCACCAACTTGCCTGAATTACATGAAAGTCTCGAGAGAGAGCGCCGTTCTTGAGTTCGGGGGCCTTCTTGGCCAGGGGCTGTCGGAGTAAATCGTGAGGAAGTATCGAAAGAAGCCCTTGTCGTCGTGGCTGGGCCTCCGCCACCTTACTTGACTTGCGAGGAAGTCTCGAGCGAGAGCGCCGTTCCTGAGTTCGGGGGCCTCTCTGGCCAGGGTGTCTCGGGGTGAAGTATCGAACGGGAGCCGTTGTTGTCGTAGGTGGGCCTCCAAGGGCCCACATTTAGGCTCAAGGCAACGCTCGAGCGGGAGCCTCGTTCACATAGAAATTGTAGCCGGCGCCGAGGCGAGAGCGCGCGGATCTTCGATCGTACCTTGTTTGGGGGGTTATATTCCTTCCTGGCCACGTGCAATTGGAGAAGCCCCTAAACAGGGAAACGCAAAGGAAAAGGCAAAAAGAGAGGACGAAGGGATCGGAGGAAGGGAAGGATTTGAGAGGCAAGAGGGAGGGACGACGATGATTTGTGCAAAGAGTTGCGACCTCAGCTTGCGCCATGGCTTGGGCCATCCATTCCAGAACAGGAAAATGCAATTCCTGAAAAGGGGATGTCTGGCGGGAGCGGGAGTCCAGACTAAAACGCAAGGAAATCTTAAGCGGGAGGGCGGTTCTTCTGAAAATTGTAATGGAGCCTCAGACGGGAGGGGGGTCCTGACTAAATTGCAAGGAAGTCACAGGCGGGAGCGCCGATCCTGAGTAAATTGGGAGGAAGCCTCAGGCGGGAGCGGGGGTCCTGAGTAAAGTTGGAGGAAGTCTCAAGCGGGAGCCGTTGTTGTTGTAGTCCAGGGGAGAAACAATGCAGTTTGCCCCAGACTAAATTGTAAAGAAAAGCTGAAGCGGGAGCGCCGTTCCTGAGTAAATTGGAAGGAAGTCTCAGACGGGAGGGGGGGTCCTGAGTACATTTGGAGGAAATCTCAGGCGGGAGCCGTTGTTGTTGTGGCCCGGGGGGTCAGGGGCACAGTTTGAGCATCAGGACTTCCCCTGCCAAAAAAAGAAAGCAAGCGTCGAAGGGCACACTTTGATTTAGAAAAAGTATGCACCGGTGAGGGGGATCAAAAAATATTATTCTTCGGACACGAAAATTCAACAACCACAACAACAGTTTAAGACTGGTCGCTTTCATCTGATCGCGTGTCATTCATGCATATCCCAAACCCTGGATACCCGCCTCTTCGTCTTCGATCGTACCCCCTTTTGGGGGGTATATTCGTTCCCTGCCACGCGTGGTTGATGAAGCCCCTGAAAACGAAGGGTAACAGATAACGGGGGAGAATGCGGACGAAGGTATCAGAAGAAGGGAAGGGAGAGGCAAGAAGGAGGGACGACGATGATTTGCGCTGCGAAGTGGCGATTCAGCTTGCTCTACGGCTTGCGCCAGCCACTCCAACACAGGTTAACAATAAGTTTCGCCATGGGTCGCGCCATGAACAGCGCCACGTACCACCCCTTTGAAAGAACAGATCGTGGATACCCCCACGGGGGGACGTACAGCTGCGAACTGGTGCCAGAAACAAATCCCGTGGAACCTTGAAAAGAAGCGGGATGTTGGGAGAGGCGGAAGGATAATGAGAACCGCATCCGTGTCGAAAGGAGCGCGGAAGCCCCAAGTGAGAGCGCGATTCTTCAATAAATTGTGAGGAAGTATCAAGCGGGAGCCGCGATCTGGTGGTAAATTGCAAGGAAATCCCAAGCAAGAGCGCGATGCTTCAATAAATTGTGCGGAAATATCAGGCGGGAGCCGCTGTTGTTGTAAACCGGGGGCCAACGACACAGTTTGACCCTCATGACTTTCCCCGATAAAAAGCCGGGTGCGAGCCCCGGGAAGGGCACTTCAATCGAAAAAACAATGTTCACCGGACGGGGGGGATCAACAATAATTATTAAACATTAATGAGAGTTCAACAACAACAACAACAACAACAACAACAACAACAACAACAACAACAACAACAACGACGACGACAACAACAACAGAAACAGCAACAACCACAACAACCACAACAACCACAACGACCACAACAACCACAACAGCAACATCAACAACATTAATAGCAAGAACAACAAGTACAACAACCACCACAGCAACAACAACAACAACAACAACTACAGCAACGGCAGCAGCAACAACAACAAACACAATAACAACTACAACAACAACAACAACCGCAACCACAACAACAAAAATGGCCCTCAGCCTCGGCACCCATTGACGAACGAGATGGTGAACCCCCGATTGCCTACAGGAGTGCACGCGGCAGCTTCAACGACCCTGCAGTGGCTCTATCCAGTCCCCTCTCCTCTTCCTCCTCCTCCTCCTCCTCCTCCTCCTCCTCCTCCTCCTCCTCCTCCTCCTCCTCCGTCTCCGCCTCCTCCTCCTCCTCCTGCTCCCCCTCCTCCCAACACGCACGCAGCCCTCCGGTGGCCTCTCGAGACTGCCGAAGCGCCCTCATCCGCTAGCGACTCTGTTCTTGCGGTCTCCCAGAAGCCCCCGCCAACCGCGAGGCCGCCGCCGCCGTGGCCGCTGGAGGCCCCAGGGTGGAGCAGGAGGAGCAGGAGGCCAGCGAAAGCCTGATGCTTGGAACAAGCTGGAAAGAAGGTCCTCCCTCTGGGACTGCGTCTCGCGAGCCTCTTTGCTTCGCTCTTGGCGGCACCACTCCACCGCCTCCCGAGGGTCCGAGCCGTGCAACGCAGCAACCCTATACATGTCGAGCGGCTCTGGGATCTCCAACCCATTCTTGCCCAACACCGGGCCGGAACCAGAATTCGCTTCCTCGACTCGCAGCTTCCTCGCCCACTGAGCTCGGATCTCGGCCGACCGGGTACACAGTGATCCAAGCTTAGGAGGCGGAATAAGATCGAATTCGGATGGAGGCCCCTCCTGATCCTACTGCGCTGGGTGGCCAATCCAGGATGTCTAGTACCCTTACAGAGGGCGGCGAGGCCCGATCCAGTCCTGTAGCTTTTCTGGACGCTGGCACCGCAGCTCGTGCAAAACAAAATCGGCGGGGCAGTCTCCAAGCTAAGCCCCGCCGCTTGAACAATCTCATGCCCTTGAAATAACCACGGCTGCAAACCCAGGCTTGCGCTCCCAGCGGCAGGGCTCGACCCCTCCGCGGGAGCTGGAGACGGGCCTGCACCGCTAAAAAAAGTGCTTCCGGCAGCGCTTCACGACTCCGTAGGCGCTCTCTGAT
>CAUYUJ010014515.1:120774-155774 GCA_963575745.1 Prorocentrum cordatum
TTCTGGGACTTCTCCTCCCCATCCCCTTGCGCCGTCTTCGCCTCCTCTCCTTGGCCTTCGAAGCCTCCCCCCTTGAGGGCTCGCCCGTCGTCTCCGAGCGCAGCTCGGCTCGACTCTGCGGGCCGCTCGGCCGGCCGCTCTGCCTCCGCGGCCGGCAGAGCTGCCGCAGCATCCGGCCGCAGCCTCTTCGGCCTGCTCTTCAGCGACGCCTCTGCCTCCGCGGCCTCCCCTGGGGCCCTCCTCGACCAGCAACGCACCCTTATCCGCCTCCCGAGGCGCAAGCGTGGGCTCACCCAATCGCACGGCGCGGACTTGGCCCGCTTGCGGGCCGAAGTGAGGACCTCCGCAGCCCCCATCCGGAGTCCGGGAGGTCTGCCTGGGTGCGGGCGTTCTGGCTCGCGTCGTGCGGCTGGTCTTTGAGCTGCACTGCATCGGTCTGGGTGGCAGCGTGTTTAGACGAGACCTTCAGCCGACTCCGTGATTGAGGGCTTCTGCTTGAGCTCGGGGACCTTGGCACACAGCCGGACGGCATTCGAGAGGTCCGCGTTCAGGTAGTCAATGATAGCTGTCATTGTGGCCGTCTGTTCGAGAAACACATGCTAACCACCATCAGGAGCACCTGCAGCGCAACCATGCTCACCATCCGGTGCATCAACAGCACATGAATGCTCAAGTTTGTCAGGCCAGCTTCCCTCCAGGTCTGGCTCGGGGCCGCCGACCTCAGAGAGGAGCTCAGACAGGTCGTACTGGATGCCTCACCGGCAGGAGCTTCACCAGCACGGAGCAGGAGGAGAAGGGGGAGGTGGAGGTAGAGGAGGAAAACGAGGAGCACCGGAGTAAACCCAAAATACATCAGAGAGGATCCAATCGACCTTCCCGTCCCAAGTGCCCTCCACATTACAGAAAGCGCCCCCGTTGAAAGACGAGCCCCCCGTGCGCATGCCATTCAGGCGATAGCCCCGTTTAGAAAAGGAGGCTGCCTTGCCTCCGATCGCATAATCCGGAATGCGGAAAACAAGATCCTCGCTCTGAGAAGGGACCGCCACCCGTCCGTGCTACTGTCAAACAGGTTGAACCACTACACGCTGTGTTCGCGGAAGTCGCCAGCGAGAGTCCCAAGTTGAAAAAGGAGACGCCCTCCGTCCGCGCAGCTGCTGAGTATGTTGACATGTCTGGCCCTTCATCTAAACATGCTCCTCCTCCTGCTCTTCGTCCTCCTCCTCGCTGTCCTCCCCCTCCTCCTCCTCCTCCTCCTCCTCCTCCTCCTCCTCCTCCTCCTCGTCCTCCTACTCCTCTTCGCCCTCCTCTTCGACCTCCTCTTCGCACTCCTCTTCGACCTCGTCTTCGTCCTCCTCCTCCTTCTCCTCCTCCTCCTCATCATCATGCTCCAGGCGACGGCCCCATTGAAAAAAAGGAGTCGCCCTCCCGCCTTCTCACGGACGCAGCAATGTTTAACACGAGAACGCGCGCAGGTAAGGCGAGAGCCCCACTGGTCCGCAATGAGGCTTGCCCAAGGAACTCCTACTTGGTTAAAGGCTGGTGCCTCCTATTCTCACTTTGCACGTTGCTCGGAAGTTCCTCGGGTTCCTCGGGTTCCTCGGATTCCTCGGGTTCCCCGCCCCCGGTGCCTCCCATTGTTACGTTGCCCGTTTCCCGGAGGTTCCTCGGGTTCCCCGCCCTCGATGCCTCCAATTGTTACGTTGCCCGTTCCTCCGAGGTTCCTCGGGTACCCCGGGTTCCTCGGGTTCCCTGGGTTCCTCGGGTTCACTGCCACCGGTTGCCCCAAGCAATGCCGAGCAATACCAAGCAATGCCAATCAATACCAAGCAATGCCAACCTATGCCAAGCAATGCCAAGCAATGCCAAGCCATGCCAAGCAATGCCAAGCAATGTCAAGCAATCCATGCAATGCCAAGCTATGCCAAGCAATGCCAAGCAATACTAACCCATTCCAAGCAATGCAAAGTAATACCAAGCAATGCCAAGCAATGCCAAGCAATGCCAAGCAATGCCAAGCAACGCCAAGCAATGCTCAACCGTTCCAAGCAATGCCGAGCAATGCCAAGCAATACAAAGCAATGTCAAGCGATGCACCCAGTGATGCGCCCATGCAATAGGCTTTCCCCTAATCGGGGTCGCGCTGGGTTCATGAAGAGAAGCCGCCCTCTATCGTAGTGACTGCTGCAAGAATCGAAACAAATATGCGCGGCGACGCGGAGAGAGCCCCATTTCGAAAACCACCCGTCTTCCATCCTTGAAACTGCTGAAAACTTTCAAAACGAATGCACGCGTCGCGAAGGCGAGAGCTCAAATGAAAAACGACCTGTACTCGAATCATAACTTTCGCGAACTTTAAGACGAATGCGCGCGGCACTGAGCTGAGATCCCTACGTTGAAAACCAACCCCCCAATCCTTGCAACTATTGCAACTGTCAAGACGAATGCGCGCGGCCCTGAGTCAAGAGCTCCGTTTTAAATCGACTCATACCCCCCTGTGTAATTGCTACGAGCTTCAAGCTTCAGGATCAGAAAAGGTAAGGAGGTCTCAGGCGAATCGCCTGGCCCGCAGGAGGAGGAGGAGGAGGGAGAGAAAGAGAGAGAGAGAGAAAGAGAAGGAGGAGGAGGAGGAGAAGGAGGAGGAGGAGGTGGAGGTGGAGGAGGAACTTGTAGGCTCTAGGCTCCACGATCGAGGCCTGTCTCGGCTCTCGGGTCTAGGGTTCCGGCCCGAGACAAACAAAACTTGCCCAAGGAGCTCGACCCAGACGCACTTGAGGCGAGCATCGTTGCCACTGCAGCGCCTGACTGCACATATTTTGCACGAGTAGCTGAAGGTGTGCATGCAACGAGGCTCGGGTCTAGAAGTCACTAGACAATATGGCCAAGCGGACCAGCAAACTGCGCAACCATAGCTCGAGAGCTCCTTGGTTTCATCGGACCTCAGCCCAAATGACCGACGACGGACCGAGAGCGACGGAGCGGTGAGACCGGCGCGGCCTGACGCCGCTGCGGCCCCAGCCGCCCCAGTCCTGCGGGCGGCGTCCAACCCAGGGCCCCCCAGGTTGTCGTGGTCGTCGTCGCCATCGACAGCGTCAACGTCGTCGACGTCGCCATCGCCAACGTGAACGTCAACGCCGCCGCCGCCGTCAGCGTCAAAGTCAAACCTGTCCTCCTCCTCCTCCTCCACCTCCTCCTCCTCCTCCTCTTCCTCCTCCTCGTCCTCACTATCCTCCTCCTCCTCATCCTTCATCCTCCCCCTTTTTATCCCTCGTTCTTATCCGCCTCCCATTTTCTCCCATTCCTCCTCCTCCTCCTCTTCCCCCTCCTCGTCCTCCACCATCCATGTTCTGAATGAATAACTCCTCCCTGTCGAACCCCTAACAGTGCCAGTGGGGCGGGCCAGTATTTTCGCCTAAGACGTCCATGCGAGCTATGATCCTGGAGCTGAAAATCTGCGGTAGCCTCACGGCTGGAGGGCCGGCCGTTTTCAAAGTGTGGCTCTCGCAACAGCACCGCGCACGATCGTCGCAAAAATGGCAAGGGCTGGACGGATGGAAGGTGGGCGGCTTTCAAAACGTAGCTCTCGCCTCGCGCCGCGCACATTCATCGCAAAGGACTGCAAGGGCTTGACGGATGGGGGGCGGGTGGTTTTCAGCATGTGGCTCTCGCCTTAATGCCGCGAACACTCGTCTTAAAGATTCGCAAAGGCTTCACAGATGGAGTTCGGTCCGTTTTTTTTATGTGGCTCTCGCCCTCACGCCGCGCACATTCGTCTCAGAAGCTTGCAAAGGTTTCCCGGATTGAGGGCGGATCGTGTGAAAAAAAATGTGGCTATCGCCTTTGCGCCGCGCGCATGTGCTTTCAAAGTTAGCAGGGGGCTTCACGGATGGAGGGCAGGTGATGTTCAGAATGTAGCTATCTCCCTTGCGCCGCGCGCATTCGTCCCAAAAGTTTACTTACAAGAGCTTCACGGATGAGGGCCGGTCGTTTGCAAAATGTAGCGATCGCCTTGGCGCCGCGCGCATTCGTCTTTAAAGTTTGTAACAGCTTGCTTCACGGATGGAGGACAGGTGATGCTCATAATGTGGCTCTCGCCTTAGCGCCAAGCACATGTGTTTTCAACATTCGCAAGAGCTTCACGGATGGAGGGCGGGTGTTCAAAATGTGCCTCTCGTCTTAGCACCGCACGCATTCCTCTTAAACGTTTGCAACCATGTAGCGGAATCGTATGGGTGGCGTCCCAGGACTGGTGCTCCGAATCGGCTTAGAATTGTGAGGGCGCAATCCTCCCGTTGATTCGCGACGTTGAAGTCCAAGGAATGGTGACCAGGCACGGTTCAAGACGGTCAAGACGCAACAGTAATATAAATTCGCGGCGTGAGAGTCCAAGGAAGTGTGGTGGTTTAGCACGGTTGAGGATTGTCAGACGGCTGTCTTCCAACGGGGCAATCCCAGCGAATTAATGTTTGGGCATATGAGGGAACTTCGAGGGAGGGCTTTTGCTGCTACATTCTTGATGCGCCTTGGGTTTACACTGGTCCTCCTCGTCCTCCCTCATGATCCTCCCCCTCCCCCTCTATCCTCCTCCTCCTCCTCATCATCTGTCCTCCTCCTCCTCTTTCCTCCTCCTGTTCCTCCTCCTGTTACTCCTCCTCCTCCTCCTCCTCCTCCTCCTCCTCCTCCTCCTCCTCCTCCTCCTCCTCCTCCTCCTCCTCCTCGCTCCTCCTCGCTCCTCGCTCCTCCATCCTCCTCGCTCCTCCTCCTCCTCCTCCTCCTCCTCCCCCTCCTCCTCCTCCTCCCCCTCCTCCTCCTCCTCCTCCTCCTCCTCCTCCTCCTCCTCCTCCTCTCCTCCTCCGCCTCCTCCTCCTCCTCCTCCTCCTCCTCCTCCTCCTCCTCCTCCTCCTCCTCACTGCGCGCGCTCCCACGCGCGCCGACGCGTGGAGGGGGAAGAAGGAGGAGGAGGAGGAACAGGATAGAGCAGGAGGAGGAAGAGTACCAGGAAGGAAGAGAAAGAGAAGGAGGAGGAGGAGGAGGAGGTGGAGGAGGAGGAGCGAGGAACGAAGAGAAGGGAAGGTCTTCGGAGGCTCAGTGGAATGTCGAAGGTGGCACTGAAGATGCTGAGGGGGAGGCTTTCGAAAGCGTCCATAAGTATTTGGAGGGGGAGGGGGAGAAGGAGGAGAAGGAAGAGGAGGAGGAGGGAAAAGACGATGAGGAGGAGGAGAAGGAGGAGGAGGAGAGGGAGGAGAAGGGGGGAAAGAGGGGGACGCGGCGGCGGAGGCTGAGATGGATGGGGAGGAGGAGGAGGAGGAGGAGGAGGCTGCCTCACGTCTGATGTGGTGACGTACACGCATCGGTTCGCGGTGTCCTCCCCGTCATGAATCAGGAAAATTGGAGACCTGTCGGAGTGACCGGCCTCTTGGCCGTGGTACAGGTTTACGTACCAAATGTCATCTTTGAGCGCATGAAAACTCTGCGGCGAATGGCCGTAGACGTGAATTCGCTTCCTGGCACTGAATCTCCGGATCTGGTCGTCGAGCTGCGTACAGCCAGTGCTCTTGGCCGCGTCACCGTGGCTTTTGAAAGGCAAGTCCCGACGCGGCAAAAAATGAGAGAACGTGATCACAGTGCCGTGGTAGGGGTGCCCAAAGTGCGCCTCGTTCATCTTCAGCATGTACTTCCACAGCTGAGTGTCAGGATCGAGAGGCCACTTGGAATACTTGTCGACCCCATCCAATGATGGATAAGGATCCTCGTAGTCAAACTCTGCCGAGTACCAAGACAAAAGCGGCACGATGAATACATCGTGGGCGATGGCCGCGGGGAATACATCGACGTCGAGTTCGTCGCATGTCTCCATGATGGCCAGGAGCTTGGCAAGCGAGTCGGGGTACCTGGTTGTCTCGGACGGGTGGATCCAGGTCTCGTGGTTACCTGGCACGTAAAACACCCTTCTGAACTTGGCCCTCAGCGTGGTGAGCCCCTTCACGAGGGCGTTCCTGCTGTCGCAGACGTTGCCAGCCACTATCAGGACGTCCTCCTGAAAAGGAAAAAATGGCATAACATAAGCTGTTGGAGCTCCGCGCGGATTGCTCGGATCGGCGCTGAAGACCCCCCCCCAGGATCGTGAAGCGCGCCAGGGGCGGCGCCAGAGGTTCCAGCGCCGACCCAAGAAACCCGCGCGGAGCTCCGAAAGGTCAGGTTCATGCCATGGTTTGCCCCCCAAATCCTGAAACCTGAAGTCGTCGATGCTGTGTGCCCACTCCTCGTTGCACTTGTGGTCGAAGTGGACGTCGGATATAGAAGAAGAAAAAACTGAATAAACATAAACTGTTTGCGCTCCGCGTGGATCTCTTGGACCTGCGCTGGACCCCCCCCCCTCCCTGGCGTGCGGAGCGCGCCAGGGGCGGCGCCGGAGGCGCCGCCGCGGGGGTCCCAGCGCGGATCCGAGAAATCCGCGCGGAGCGCCAAAAGTGTACGTTTGTGCCGCTTTTGCTTCTTCGGGCATATGCAGTACACCCTCGAGCTGCCGCTCGGCCTGCACAGGTCCCTGCCGAAGCGCTCCCGCACGCGCCGCTGCGCGCGCACGCTCCGCCAGGCCGGCAGCACGGCGAGGCACGCCTGCCGCCCCCGCAGCGCCGCGTCGCCGCCGGGGTCCAGCACCAGGGACCTGGCGAACGCGGCGTAGGCCTCCTCCTCTCGAGTGGGAGATCGACTAGAAAATTGACTTACCCCAGACTTGAGCTTCTCGCCGCGTCAAACGAGAGCACCCAGAATTGCCGTGGATCTACGAGCATCATGCATGCCTTCTTGTAGATCCGACGCGAATTCCAACTTCGGGGTTGATCAATTCTGTAGTCGATCTCCTGCCCGATCCTCGCCCAGACCCCCGACGTCATGAATTTTTCATGACGTCGACCCCCAGCGGTCTGGACCCATTCCCCGGGACCGTTTTTTCGTCCTGAGTCGTTTTTTGACGGCCCCGAGGGCCGGTAAGGGCCCCCAGAGGCCAAAAATAATCAAAAACCTCCCGTCGTGACTTTTTCATAACTCGAGGGGGTCTGGGCGGGGAGCAAGCAATGCCAGAAACGTAAACTTTAGCAGCTCCGCGCGGATTGCTCGCATCGGCCCTGGAGCCCCCCGGCGGCGCCCGCGGCGCCGCCACTTCGCGCGCGCCGCGCGCCCAGGGGAGGGGGGGCCCAGCGCCGCTCCGAGCAACCCGCGTGGACCTTCGAGAGGTTGCGCTTACGTATCCTCCTCCTCCTCCTCCTCCCCTCCTCCTCCTCCTCCTCCTCCTCCTCCTCCTCCTCCTCCTCCTCCTCCTCCTCCTCCTCCTCCTCCATCGTTTTGTTCCTCTATACTCTCGGGCCCCTCTCGGGCGTCTGGGGCGTCTCTTGAAGCGCTTTGGGGGGGCCCTCCTGGCGCCCCTTAGGCGAGGGGCCCTAACCATGCTACAGCGGAGGTCAGTCCACAACAAGCCTTCCACAAGAAACCCGACCCTGAGACCCCAGGACGTCCGTTGGTTTTTGGTGTGGGAACATGGCGCTCTCCACAGCAGAAAATCATCGAAGCCCAAGAAACCCAGGGCACCCTGGAGGCAAGCGGGGTGTTTCTTGGCATGGGTCTCCACTGTATTGTTTGACAGCGGGCGCCCCCAAGGGGGGTATCCAGCCTGCCGGCGCCAGATCCTTCACGGGCGACCGCGCGGGGCCTGCGTTTTCAAGTGTCCGCGGCCTGTGTTATTTGTCCCTCGATTGTCTGTCCCTCGATTGTATTGCGGGGCCTGCGGGGCCTGCATTGTTGGTCCCTCGATCTCCGTCTCGCCGCTCCCGAGGAGCGCGGTGCCCAGTCGGGCGTGCGCCTTCGCCCAGTCCCCCCTGCACGCGACGGCCTGCCTGGCGTCCGCCAGCGCCAGGGCCCAGCAGCGCAGGCGGCACAGCGCGCCCGCGCGGTTCGACCGCAGCACGGCCCTGAGCATCGAGTAGTCGTCCGTGGCGCCCCGGGGCGCTGGCGTGGAGGCGATGGCGCGCGTGTAGTGGGCCACTGCCAGGCCCAACTCGTTGGCCCTGAGCGCCCGGTTGCCGGTCTCCTTCTCCTCGTGCGCCGCCTCCGAGTCGGCGCCAGCCGTCCTGGCCACCATGGCCTCCAGCGCCTCGATGCTGCCTGCGCTGGGCTCCAGCTCGGCGGCCCTGAAGCAAGCCTGGCAGGCCTCCTGCAAGAGGGCCGCGGACTGGACTCCTCCAGCCCGCTGCCCCAGCGCGGCTGCCGAGGCGCCGATGCGGCTCCACGCCCTGCCCCACGCGGGGCGGAGGTCCCGCGCCCGCCGCGCGTCCTCCAGCGCGGCCTCGTGATGCCCGACCTTTGCGAGGCAGGCGGCGCGGTTGGACAGCGCCACCGACTCCTCTGACTACCTACCAGACCACCCCAACCCAACCCGAAGATCCAAATTTGACCCGAATTTCGGGTTGGGGGGGTACGGGTTCCATGTGTTTTTTCAACGTTCTCCGACCCCCCCCACTGGAAATGGAAAGCAAATTGAGGCCTTCGGGTTGGGTTGGGGTGCTCTGGTAGGTGGTGATCCTCCCCCTCGTGGCCGCCCGCCAGCTGCAGCTCCTCCAGCTCCTGGGAGTACAGCGACGCTGCCAGGAAGAAGTCGGCCCTGCCGTAGGCCTCGCGGCCGAGCCTGCCCCAGGGCATGCTCAGACCTCGCTCGCCGCCGTCTCCGCTCTGCGCCTGCGCTGGCGCGGCCTCGCCGCAGAGGCGACGCGGCAGCGCCGCGAGTGCCTCTCGAAACAGGAGGAACGCGGTCGACTCCAAGACAGGCAGGAGCCGCTCCTTCAGCCCCGCCCACTCCTCGGCCGCGGCCCGCTTCGCGCACGGAGGCGACGAGAGGGCCACGGCGAACAGGTCGCAGGGCCGCCCGGCGCTCGTGTAGAACGTGATGCTGCAGGTGGGCCGCGTGAAGACCGGGTGCTGCCAGAAGTGGCGCTGGCCCAAGGTGCTCCCGGCTCTGCGCCCCCTCTTGGGACCCCTGCAGAGGAGCCCCCGAGCCGGCCCGAGGGGGACCCAAGCTGGTCCAAAGAGGCCCCCAAGACGGCCCAAGAGAGGCCCCCGAGACGGCCCATTCCCCGGTACCGGTTGTTCATCCTGAGTCGTTTTTTGACGGTCCCGAGGTCTGGTAAGGGCCCCCGGAGGCCGAAAATAGCGAAAAAACTCCCGTCGTGATTTTTTGCATGACTCGAGGGGGTCTGGGGCCCAAGAGCATCCCAAAAGGGCCCCGAGGCGACTCCGAGAGGCCCCCGAGGCAGCCTCCGACAGGGCCACAGACGGCGCAGGAGCGCGGCGGGCCGCGCCACGCGAGGCTCACGTGGGCCCCGCCCAAGACTTGGGCGGGGGCCTGGCCGCCCAAAGGGGGCCTCGTGAGGGGTGCCCAGAGGGGGCCATCTGTCGAGTAGGAGATCGACTACAGAAGTGATCTGCCCCAGAAGTGACATCCCAGATGCCTTCGCGCGGTGGAAAAAGACACGACGGGAAGTTTTCGCTATTTTCGGTCTCCGGGTGCCCTTCCTGGGCCTCGGGACCGTCAAAAAAACAATTCAGGATGAAAAACCGGTCCCCGGAAAGGGGTCTGGACTTCTGGGGGTCACGTCATGAAAAATCACGACGTCGGGGGTCTGGGATTTTCGCTTCGTTTACAGTAAACACATGGAAATGTTGTGGATATACGAACACTGTACATGTGTCGTTGTAGATTCGACGAACATGTCAATTTTGGAATCAATCGACTCTATAGCCAATCTCCTGCTCAAATCTGTGTCTCCTGTGGTAGCTGCGGCCACCTTCCCAGACATGCGATGTCCCGACGGTTCCAGCTCGGGCTCCCCCGGGAGCCCCGACCTCTCCCCCGGGGCCACTTCTGCTTCCCCGAAGCGTTGCCTGACGGTCCCGGGGCCCGGCGAGGGCCCCCGAGGGCCGAAGTCCGCGAAAAACCTCCCGTCGCAATTCTTCACGACGGTCCCGGGGCCCGGCGAAGGCCCCCGGAGGTCGAAACCCGCCAGAAGCCTCCCGCCGTGACTGTTCACGACGCGGGCACGGCTGGTCTGGGCGGCAGGGCCACCTGCTCCAGCAGCGCCCGGAGCAGAGGGTGACGGCGGGCCCGTGCTGCGACAGCTCCGCCTCGCAGACGGGCCCCTCGGCCGCCCGCGCCTGCGCGCGCCGCAGCAGCGCAGGGTGCTCCGCGCGGCGGGGTCCTCCACACCAGAGGATCGGCGGCGAGCCCCGGGGGGGGAGCAAGAAGGAGAAGGCCTTCTCGGAAGGCTCGGAAGTCCCCCGGCCCTCTGAGAAGCTGTCCGAGCCTCCCCCGAAGACCTCAGAGGAGCCTCTCAGAGGGCGCGAGGGCTTCCGAGAAGTCCCGCCGCCCTCTGAGAGGGCCTTCTCCTTCTCACTTGCCCCCCTCGCTCGCCGCCGATGGGAGGGGCCAGTCGCGACAACGGCGGCCCTCCCACCCGGCCCAGGTCCGCTCGAGAGCGGCAACGGGCGCGCTCGCTGAGCTTCGGGCCCCAGGACCCTCACAGACCGATCCGGCCCGAAGATGGCGCAGAAAGAGGGGGCCTGGGGCTCTGGTCATGATCGCTCGCGATGTTGCATGCTTTCGTTCCCACGCCTCGAGTAGGAGATCGACTACAGAATTGATGCACCGCAGAATTCACATGTCCGTCTCTTCTACCGAAGACGCAAAACAAACAATCATGGAATTCCGAAGAGTGTACATGCTTTCCTGTAGATTCGGCGAACATATCCATTTTGGGGTAAACCTCCTCCACCTCTCGAATACTTCCCCTCCTCCGACCTCCGCCTCCTCCTCCGCCTCCTCCTCCTCCTCCTCCTCCTCCTCCTCCTCCCCCTCCTCCTCCTCCCCCTGCTCCTCCTCCTCCTCCTCCTCCTCCTCCTCCTCCTCCTCCTCCTCCTCCTCACCCTCATCCTCCTCAAGTCGATCTCCTACTCGACCCTGGGACCTCAGGAGCCCGTCGGGGCGGACCCCACCGCGGCCACGAGAGTCCCCCCGCGAGGCCCAGAGGAGGGCGGGCAGAGCGCGGGGGGCGGGTGCCACCGTCTCGGCAGGCCCTCCGATCCGAGACCGCGAGGAAATTGAAACATCGCGAAAAAACACGACCAGGTAGAGAAGGGGGAGAAGGAAGGTGAGGAGGAGGGAGGAGGAGGAGGAGGAGGAGGAGGAGGAGGAGGAGAGGAGGAGGAGGAGAGGAGGAGGGAGGAGGAGGAGGAGAGGAGGAGGAGGAGAGGAGGAGGAGGAGGAGGAGGAGGAGGAGGAGGAGGAGGAGGAGGAGGAGGAGGAGGAGGAGGAGGAGGAGGAGGAGGGGAGGAGGAGGAGGAGGAGGAGGAGAGGAGGAGAGGAGGAGAAGGAGGAGGAGGAGGAGGAGGGAGGGAGGAGAGGAGGAGGAGGAGGAGGAGGGGGAGGGAGGGAGGAGGAGGAGGAGGAGGGAGGAGGAGAGAGGAGGAGGAGGAGGAGGAGGAGGAGGAGGAGGAGGAGGAAGACGACGACGACGACGACGACGACGACGACGACGACGACGACGACGACGACGACGACGACGACGAGGACGACGGGGTCACCGCCGCGGGCTCTCGTGCCGCCCCTGGCACGCGGAGCGCGCCAGGGAGGCACTAGCGCAGACCTCCGACAGACAGTGCATGCTGCATACTGGAGGATCGGCACTCGGGGCTAGGGTAGCCCAAGGAAACAGCATACTTAAGCTGTTCCAACATACTTTGGCATTGATATCACCAGCAAGAATGTCGGCCGCCAAGAGAGCATCGACACTGGAGGGTTCTCGCGTGCCGGGCCCTGGGAGGCGATGGCCGGTCGACACTTCGCCAGCGCGTCGGGTAGACACTGCTTCGATGCGTCTCTGGGTGCTCGAAATTATTTCTGGGATGTGGCCCTCGAGAACGATGGGAACAACATAACCCTGGACCCCACCTGTTGGGCGGCGCCCTCCCAGCCAGATCGATCTGTGAGGGCCCCGGGGCCCGCGAGCGAGCGAAGACGCCCAGCGCTGCAGCATGGCGACGCCCGCGAGGCCCAGGGAGGGCGGACGACACGCCGGTAGGGCGCCGCTGGAGCCTCGACTGGCCCTCCTCCAACGCTCGCCGCGGCCCTGAAATCCGACGCTGCGAGAAAACTGCAACATCGCCAAACACCTCGAGCGGAGCCCCAGACAGCCTCTTTCTGCAGCACTCTTCGAGCCGGATCGATCTGTGATGACCCCGGGGCCCGAAACCGGACCACGACGCCTGATGTGAATATCAGCCAGCGTTGACTCCAAACAGATAGGAGGACAGGAGGAGGACGAGAGGAGGATGGGAGGAGGACGAAAGGAGGACGGGAGCAGGACGGGAGGAGTACGGGAGGAGCAAAATCAAGCAAGCGCAAGCAAGCAAGCAAGCGGAAGCAAGCAAGCGCAAGCAAGCAAGCGGAAGCAAGCAATCGCAAGCGAGCAATAACAAGCAAACTAGAGCCAGCGATCAAGTGAAAGCAAGCAAGGGCAAGCAAGAGCAAGCAAGCGAGAGCAAAGAAGGGGGGGTGCCATTGGAAAAAGGGAGGGAGGGGCGTGCCATTGGAAAAAGGGGGGGGCCAAAGACCAATTAGTGAGAATGAGCTAGGACTCCTATAGAGCAAGCCTATTTGGATAATGATGAGCATAGGCATAAGCATAGGCGTATGCATAGGCGTAGGCACAGGAGTTAGGAGGGAGGCATAGGCAGAGGCATAGGCATAGCCA
This sequence comes from Prorocentrum cordatum, assembly GCA_963575745.1. Classification (NCBI taxonomy): domain Eukaryota; class Dinophyceae; order Prorocentrales; family Prorocentraceae; genus Prorocentrum; species Prorocentrum cordatum. The sequence goes on from CAUYUJ010014515.1 coordinate 133,569, forward strand.
TAGGAATTAGGGGGGGTATAGGGATTAGGGGGGGAGGGCAACGGACTAATTAGTAGGGTTTGAGTTAGAACTCCTATAGGGCAAGCCTATATGGAGAAAAACTTGTGACGCCCGGATCTCGCGGTGCCCCGTGAGATCCCTGGAGTCCGTGGCCCCTGGAACTCCCAACACCCCATCCCCTTGTCTGGTGCCCTGCTCCTGAAATTTGTCTCCTGACCTGCGGGCCCTGGACCTAGATAGGCTGGGGCGCAAAATGAGACAGGCCCATTCAGCGCCATCATCAAGCGTACATGCACAGATCTTCGGCATTGCCGCGGAGTCATCGCCGTCGAGCGGAGTGGGCCAATGGAGCGACGATCAAAGGAGGGTCCTACGCGAGATGGCACAGCGACCATACGCGGTGGCTTACGCGGGCCGCCAGCGCGGCACGCTAAATTGGAGACGAGGGCGCTTACGCGCCAATGCCGGCGCAGACGACCCCGTTTTTAGGCGTCGCCCCATTCGCGTCAACACCCCAACCCTCAGGATCGGTTCTCCGCCCCGAAATGCCCATGCCCCCTGTCACGGAAGGCCGGACTCTGGGCCTGGCGAGGGGCCAGAAGTCCAGACAAGGAGAAGCCCAAGCACCCGCCTCTCGGGTAGGAGATCGACTACAGCACTGCTTCACCCCCAACATTTAGGTGCTCGCCGAATCTGCGGAAAAATGAGCAGAGCGACTCGTAGATCCGCGAGCACTCTCCACCCACACACCCTGTGCTGAAAATCAATGTGTGCAGCCGATCTCCTACGCGACTCTTGAGATCCTCACGGCGCTGGGTGAAGGGGCCCCAGGACACACAAATAAATACACACAAATAAAACTATTCCCCCAATTTTCCTATATTTTCTGGGTTTCTGTCTTCCCAACCACTTCCCATAGTTTCCCATATTTTCTGGGGAATCGAGGATTAATTGTGTCTGTGTGTTTCTTTTCATCCTGACTGGGGGATCCAAACATCCGACGTCGCGAGAGAGTCGCACCATCGCAACAGGTCTCGGCTGGGACTCTGGACCCCGCCTCGCTGCAGCACTCGTTGCGAGCCGCATCGCTCCGCGAGGGCCCCGCGGCCCGATACGGGGCAGCAGCGCCCGCGGTAAGGGGGGGAAAGAAAAAAAAAAAAAAAAAAAAAAAAAAAAACGGCTCCAGACCTCTGGCGTCTGGACGTGTCTCGAGGCACGGGCCCCCAGACCCCCTCGACCACTTCCCAGGGGCCTGCGTCTCATCCCGAGCTTACTGTTGCTCCCATCGCACTGGAGGGCCACATCCCAGGAATCATTTCGGGCACCCAGAGAAGTATCGAAACAGTGTCGAACGAGTATCGCCTCCCAGGGCACAACACGTGAAAACCCTCCCATTTCGGTACTCCCATGGTGCTCAGAAGTCTTCCTGGTGATCAAGGCTAAAGGAAGCTGGAACATCAGCTCTTTCACGTCCCCGAGGCTCAGTAGAAGGGCCCCGAGGGGAAACCCCCGCCTCGCTGGCTCTCGAGGCGCCCGACTCTCCGGGGATCCGCTGCTCGCCGCGGGGGTCCTCCAGCGGCGTGCCTCGCTGGCCCCTCGACGGCCGCGCCTCCAGGCGCGGCCCCTTCTGGCCGCGCGGCCGCGGCCGCGGCCGCAGCCCGCTCGGAGGCCACCCGCGCGGCCGCGGCCCGCTGGGCGGCGAGCTCTGCGAGGAGCCCCTCCACGCTCGGGGGCTGCTGGAGGCGCCTCCCCCCCCCCAGACCCCTGGAGTCATAAAAAAATCACGACGGGAGGTTTTTCGCTACTTTCGGCCTTGGGAGCCCTTACCAGACCTAGGGACCCTCAAAAAGCAACTCAGGATGAAAAACCAATCCAGGGGAGTGAGTCCGGACCTCTGGGGGTCGCGTCCTGAAACATCATGACGTCGAGGGTCTAGGCCTGGCCCAGGGTGCCCCCAGCTCGTCGCTCCACCTGGGAGCCCCTGGGGCCCTCCTGGGCCACCCCTGAGATCCTGGCGCTGCAATTCTGTCGCAACAGGCGTTTTCGGCGCCCGGCGTCACGCCCCGGGACCCTCACAGATCGATCTGGCTCGGAAAAAAAATGCCGCAGAAAGATGGGGTCACGGGCTCCGGTGGTGGTTCTTCGCGATGTTGCAAGAGCCTGCTTTTTCTAGACTCAGGAAAAATGACTTGCATGGACGGGGGGGATGAACCTGAAGCAAGCCGCAAACGACCGGCACCGTCTAGAATCACGGAAATCAAAAAGCACTTGCACGCCAGAATTTGTTTGCACAGGGGCGATGGGGGGGAACGCCATGCAAGTAAACCTGACTGACTTGCTGGAACAAGGGATGTATATATTTACCTCTACGACCGCCCTTCGGGTGATAAGGACGTTCGGGGGGGGGACCAACGTCTCACTCGATCGGTTTCACTGTCGACCTCACTATCGATCTCACTATCGGTCTCGCTCGATCGATCTCACTCCTTGGATATCACAATCGATCTCACTCGATCTATTTCATTCGATCGATCTCATAATCGATCTGACAATCGATCAGACGATCGACCTCGCAATCGATCTCACTATCGATCTCACTATCGATATCACAATCGATTTCACATTCGGTCTCACGATCCATCTCCCTATCGATATTAAATTGGTTCACAATCAACGTCATCATCATCATCATCATCATCATCATCATCATCATCAGCATCATCATCATCATCGGGACACCATCATCATCATGATCAACTCATCACCATCATCACCCACATCATCATCACCATCATCATCATCGGGACACCACCATCGTCACCATCATCATTATCAACATCATCATCATCATCACCGGGACACCATCATCATCGTCATCATCGGCGCACCACCATCATCATCATCAGCATCGTATTATCATCATCATAAGAAAAAACATCGACAGCATCATCGGGACACCATCATCAGCATCATCAACATCATCACCATCAAATCATCATCACCATCGGGACACCATCATCATCGCCTCCATCATCATCATCACCATCATCATCATCGGAACACCATCATCATCATCAACATCAGCATCATCATCCTCACCATCATCGGGCCACCATCATCCAAATCATCATCATCACCTCATCATCATCCTCATCATCAACATCATCATCATCAGGACACTATCATCGTCATTATCATCATCATCAACATCATCATCGGGACACCATCGGCATCATCAACATCATCATCAACAGCATGAGCATCAACCTCATTATCATCATCATCACCATCAGCCTCATCATCGGGACACCACCATCATCATCTCCATCCTCGTCATCTCATCATCATCTCATCATCATCAACAACATCATGATAGCCAACACCATCATCGGGACACCATCATCATCATCATCAGCAACATCATCATCAGCATCATCATCATCGGGACACCATCATCATCACCACCATCACTATCATCATCATCATCATCAACACCATCGACATCATCATCATCATCATCATCATCATCATGATCATCATCATCATCATCATCATCATCATCGTCATCATCATCATCATCATCATCGGGACACCGACGGGACACCGGCGGAACACCGGCGGGACACCGCGCGCCACCGGCCCCCGGACAAGAAACATTTGGTCTGGCCGCGCCTCAGCCGGAGGCGGGACACCGGCGGGACACCGCGCGCCACCGGCCCCCGGCCGGGAAACGTTTGGTCCGGCCGCGCTTCAACCAGAGGAGACTTTCTTCTCGCCAGCCCACGCAGCTTCGCCTCGCCCGCACGCACGGCACGCACGAACACGAAACCGAAACCGATTTCAGGGTAGGGAAGCTCTCCGTTCCACTTCGATCTCACCCCCTCACCTCCGATATATTTATATAAATGTGCGCGTGCACATGTATACACACATATGTACATGCATACATATACATCTACACATGCATATATATCATATTTAACACAATATACTATAATACAATATAATATAATATAACATGATATATTATATTATAATATAATATACTATTAAACAATATAATATAATATAATATAATATAATATGATATAATATAATATAATATAATATAATATAATATAATAAATTATAATATAATATTACATGATATAATAAAAAAAATATAATATGATATAATATAATGTATGCAATATAATATAATAAAATATAATATAATATTTTTAATAAGGTATGATATAATATAATAAAATACAATACCATACAATATAATATAATCTAACATAGTATAATATAACATGATATAATATAATATAGAATAATATAAAATATATAAAAATAAAAAGATAAAAAATATAATATAATATAATATAACATAACATACCATAATACAATATAATAAAATATAATATATTGTAATAAAATATAATATGTACATTTACATATACATATACATATACATATACATATACATATACATCTACATATACATATACATATACATGTACATATACATATACATATACGAATACAAATACAAATACATAGACATAGACATATACATATACATATACATATACATACACATGCACCTAAACATATACATGAAAATAAACATACATACAGATGCATATGCGGACCATATACACATAGGTCCATATACATATACATGTACATGTACACATAGATATGCATGTGCATACGCAAATACATATACATATGCATAAACATACATAAAGGTGTCAACTTACATGAACCTATACAGTTGCATGAGCATGACCTTATACACATACACATACATGTACAAGAACATGAACATAAACATAAACACATGCACATGCATATACATATACAATTACATATACATACACATGTACATATACGTTTACGCATACATAAACATTTGCGTTGATATACATACACGGATATCTATACGTATACATAAACAAATGAATATACAGATACAGACATGCATAGACATAAACGAATACATGTACATACGCATATGCATAAACATACAGACATATACATAAACATATAACTGTACATGTAAACATATAGATATACACGCATAAAGAAATACATATACATATGCATTTGCGTACACCTATACATGTACATATACATTAATGCATACATATACACATAAACAGATTTTTATATATACATTACACATGCACCTGCACATTCATACACACATACGTATACAACTGTATACACATATACATATACACGTGTGCATGCATATGCGTATACACATACATGTATACATGTATGTGTACACAATGTATGCATAATGATGCCGATGTGTACATATCTATATATATATACATACATACATACATACGTATATGTATAAATATGTGTGTGCGTGTACATTCCTTTTTTTATATATTTCGTCACCCGGAAGCCCATCACCCACACACACACACACACACTAAACCGAAATCCCCCCCAGGGACGCCCCGGACGCCCTGTCGGACGTCTCGGCGGCCCCCGGGACGCCCTAGGAAAAGGTCCGTTGGTCCTTCCAAACCAGGAGGCCCCCAAGACGCCCCGAGAGGCCGTTAAGAGAGCCCCGAAAAAGCAAAAACCATCTCATTCCCCCACGAAAATAAGATGTTAAGCATATCCGTTTTGGGGGTCTTCGTTCGCAGCGTCCAAGACGGCCCGACAGGCCCCCGATATCGCCCCAAGACGGCCCAAGAGGCCCCCCAGAGGCTTTGAAGACAGCCCAAGAGGGCCCCAAGACTTCCCCAGAGAGCCCCGAGACTGCCCACAAGAAGCCCAAGATGCCCCCCAGCCCCCAAGAGAGACCCACGAAAGCCATGGGAGACCCCCAAAAAGGCCACTGGAAGCCCCCAAAAGGGCCCTAGATGGTTTCAGAAGACCTCTGGAGGCACCAAACTCCCCAAGACGGAACAAGAAGGCCCCAGGACGGCCCAAGAGGGCCCCAAGACGGCCCGAAAGAGCCCAAAAACGTCAAGACGTTTTCCTACGATGCATATCGAGCTGACCCGACGATCTTGGGTCCACGCTGAAGGCTCGAGGTTTAAATCCCTCGATCGAGAGAGACAGGCAATGTATCTAGATTCGAAGCTCGACGATCGAAGATGTCCTGACTGCCTTCAGCCCTCCAGACATTCAGGGAGCGACCAAAAAAATATCTCTTCGGAGCTACTGCGACTTCTTCGCCGTGTCATGGGAACGCTCCTTACTTCCTCCAAGGACCTTCGCGCGTGAACTAATCATCATTCCTTCCCCTCCCCTGCGCACAAGCGTGCAAGCGCATCGGGCGAACGCGGTGTCAGCAGGCACCAGGGAAATCGGATAAATGAGCCGCTCGCCCGTCCAGGCCTCCAGGTCCCCGCCTGTTGAAGCAAGCGATGATTTATTGTTTTGCCAGGGAAGCGTCCGGAACAAGGCGCATGGCGCGAAGCGCCAATGCAGTCTTGTACATATATATATATATACATAGAACTAAATAGCTATATACCTATGTTTTGCTTAATGCGCACCACGACAGGGAATCCGCTAGGTTTCGCGAGGCCCTGGCGAGTAGGGCGACGAAGTCCACACACACCCACTGCTGCCTGGCCAGGCCCCTCCTAAACCCAGCAGCAGTGCACACGCCGCGCCCTCCCGGCTGGACCAAGAGGGCACATGCACAGCTCCCGGGGTCGGGATGGGCCTGGCCAGGGAGCAGCGGACACGTGCAGACTTCCTCGCCCGAGCGAGGGGGGGCGAGGAGGCCGGGCCGGGCGCTCGAGAGGCGCAGGAGCTGAGCCACGCCGAGCTGCAGAGGGCCCTCTGAGCCGTGGGGGGCCTCCTCCTCCTTCTCCTCCTTCTCCTCCTCCCCCCTCCTCCTCCTCCTCCTCCTCCTCCTCCTCCTCCTCCTCCTCCTCCGCCCTCCTCCTCCTCCTCCTCCTCCTCCTCCTCTTCCTCCTCCGTGGGGGGCCCCTGCCAGGCAGGAGATCGGCCACAGAATTGATGTGCCCCAGAGCCAAGGGTGTCGTCTCGCCCTCACCGAAAACACCCAGAACTCTCGCTCCGCGAACACGGTACACGTTCTGTGACAGATCCGGCGAGCATTTCAAGTCTGGGGCACATCGATTCTGTAGTCGATCTCCTACTCGAACCTTGGGCCAGGGGCCAGGGGGGCACTTCTAGCAGCACCCGACATGCGGCCGCAGACGTCGTCCTCGGCGCCGGGACTGCCCGGCGCGGCGCGCGCGCGCCGGAGGGCGTCGTGGACGCGCTCCTGCGGCTTCTCTCGGCGGCGAGCCCCAGGGGGGAAGCTTCGGGCTCGAGGTCGCGAGGGTTTCGGGCGATGTCGCTGGTTCTCGGCGGCTCAGCTGCCCCAATGCGCAGCACGCAACACGTAGCGTGATGACACGGAGCTCAAGACGTAGACCGAACACGTAGGATTGACGCGGTACGTTCGCCAACAACGTGGCCCAACAGAGTGGGCCAACACGCAACGTGTCAACGCGGACGTTGTGAACACGGTCCCTGAGATCGGACGGCGCGAAGTGTAAAAAGTCACGACCAGAGCCCCAGAACCCGTCTTTCTGCGCCATTTTTCGAGCTGGATCGATATGCGAGGGCCCCGGGGCCAGAAACCTGACGAAAACGCCAAGCTCGAAAAAACATGAGACGCCAGGATCTCAGGGGCACGTGCTGCGTGTCATGACGGGCGTATCAGGGCAGCTGAGCTCGGCGGGCTTCTAGCCGTGGGATGCGCTCCCGCGGCTGCGCCTCTCGCGGGGGTGCCCAGGATGGTCCCGCACGGCCGCAGGCGAGCCGTCGTATGGCCCACATGGGCCACCTGGCGTCCGAGAGGGGGCAGGCCTTCTCAGCAGGCGGCGGGGCTTCTCAGAAGCCCTCCGGCCTTCGGGGAAGCCCTCCCCGGAGATCCGGGCGCCGCCATTGTTTGCCACGCCAGGCCCTTCCGCCGAGATCCGGGCCCCCAGGGCCCTCACAGGAACGAAGGATTGCAATCCTTCACAGGTGTTTTTTTTGTTTTTTTTGTTTTGTTTTGCAATCCTTCGAACGAAGGGTTTTTTGTTTGCAATCCTTCGTTTTGGTTTTTTGTTTGCAATCCTTCGACCCGGCTCGGAAGAGGACGCCGAAAAGTGGGGTCTGGGGCTCCAGTCGCAACTCCTCGCGACGTCGCGATATTCTGGCCTCGTCGGATATCGGGGCCCCTGCGCTCGGAGAAGGCCTCGAGAACTCCTCGGAAGGCCGGACGCCTCCCGAGCCATCTGAGAAAGGCCGCCCCCTCTCACTGCCGCCCCCCCCCCCGGCTCGCCGCCGATTCTCTGCTTCCCCCTATCAGACAATCCTCCACATAGGCTTGCCCTATATGAAGTTGGTCTTCAGGACCCCCCCCCTTGTTCCAATGGCACCCCCCCTCATTTCCAAGGGCACCCCCCCTTATTTCCAATGGCTCCTCGCTTCTTTTTGCTCGCTTCTTCTTCCCAACCCTCCTTGGTTGGGTATTCGTTTTGATCAGAGCACTGCGGTCTCCAGTCCTCCTCCTCCTCCTCCTCCTCCTCCTCCTCCTCCTCCTCCTCCTCCTCCTCCTCCTCCCGCCTCCCATCTCCCGCTTCCGTCTTGTCTCCTCTTGCCTTGCGCGTACCTCGTGTGTGTGTGTGTGTGTGCATCCTGGCTGCGGTACCTCTTGTGTGTGCATCTTGCCAAAGGGGCTGCGATCTGTGACACTGTCGCCACTTTCGAAGGCTGCTGGTGGGTCCTGCGGAGTGAGGCACCGCGGGGATCTGAGCGAGACCTCGCCGTCCCTGGGGGGCTGCGATCCGCGACACTGTCGCCACTTTCGAGGGCTGCTGGTGGGTCCTGCGGAGTGATGCACCGCGGGGATCTGAACGAGACCTCGCCGTCCCTGGGGGGCTGCGATCCGCGACACTGTCGCAACTTTCGAGGGCTCCTGGTGGGTCCTGCGGAGTGAGGCACCGCGGGGATCTGAGCCAGACCTCGACGTCCCTGGGGGGCTACAATCTGCGACACTGTCGCCACTTTCGAGGGCTGCTGGTGGGTCCTGCAAAATGAGGCACCGCGGGGATCTGAGCGAGACCTCGCCGTCCCCGGGGGGCTGCGATCTGCCACGCTGTCGCCTCTTTCGAGAGCTGCTGGTGGGTCCTGCGGAGTGAAGCAGCGCGGGGATCTGAGCGAGACCTCGCCGTCCCTGGGGGCCTGCGATCTGCGACACTGTCGCCACTTTCGAGGGCTGCTGGTGGGTCCTGTGGAGTGAGGCACCGCGGGGATCTGAGGCGAGACCTCGCCGTCCCTGGGGGCTGCGATCTGCGACACTGTCGCCATCTTCGAGAGTTGCTGGTGGGCCCTGCGGAATGAGGCACCGCGGAAATCTAACCGAGGCCTCGCCGTCCCTGGGAAGCTACGATCTGCCACGCTGTCGCCACTTTCGAAGGCTGCTGGTGGGTCCTGCGGAGTGAGGCACCGCGGGGATCTGAGCGAGACCTCGCCGTCCCTGGGGGGCTGCGATCTCCCACGCTGTCGCCACTTTCGAGGGCTGCTGGTGGGTCCTGCGGAGTGATGCACCGCGGGGATCTGAGCGAGACCTCGCCGTCCCTGGGGGGGGCTGCGATCTGCGACACTGTCGCCACTTTCGAGGGCTGCTGGTGGGTCCTGCGGAGTGAGGCACCGCGGGGATCTGAGCGAGACCTCGCCGTCCCTGGGGGGCTGCGATCTGCGACATTGTCGCCACTTTCGAGGGCTGCTGGTGGGTCCAGTGGAGTGAGGCACCGCGGTGATATGAGCAAGGCCTCGCCGTCCCTGGGGGATGCGATCTGCAACACTGTCGCCATGTTCGAGGGCTGCTGGTGGGTCCTGCGGAGTGAGGCACCGCGGGGATCTGAGCGAGACCTCGCCGTCCCTGGGGGGACGTGATCTGCCACGCTGTCGCCACGTTCGAAGGCTGCTGGTGGGTCCAGTGGAGTGGGGCACCGCGGGGATCTGAGCGAGACCTCGCCGTCCCTGGGGGGCTGCGATCCGCAACACTGTCGCCACTTTCGAAGGGCTGCTGGTGGGTCCTGCGGAGTGAGGCACCGCGGGGCTGCGATCTGCGACATTGTCGCCACTTTCGAGGGCTGCTGGTGGATCCTGCGGAGTGAAGCGCCGCGGGGATCTGAGCGAGACCTCACCGTCATTGGGGGCTGCGATCTGCGACACCGTCGCCACTTTCGAGTGCTGCTGGTGGGTCCTGCGGAGTGAGGCACCGCGGGGATCTGAGCGAGACCTCGCCGTCCCTGGGGGGCTGCGATCTGCGACACTGTCGCTACTTCCGAGGACTGCTGGTGGGTCCTGCGGAGTGAGGCACCGCGGGGATCTGAGCGAGACCTCGCCGTCCCTGGGGGGCTGCGATCTCCCACGCTGTCGCCACTTTCGAGGGCTGCTGGTGGGTCATGCGGAGTGAAGCACCGCGGGGATCTGAGCGAGACATCGCCGTTATTAGGGGCTGCGATCTGCGACATTGTCGCCATTTTCGAGGGCTGCTGGTGGGTCCTGCGGAGTGAGGCACCGCGGGGATCTGAGCGAGACATCGCCGTCCCTGAGGGGGGGGCTGCGATCTGCCACGCTGTCGCCACTTTCGAGAGCTGCTGGTGGGTCCTGCGGAGTGAGGCACCGCGGGGATCGGAGCGAGGCCTCGCCGTCCCTGGGGGGGCTGCGCTCTGCGACATTGTCGCCACTTTCGAGGGCTGCTGGTGGGCCCTGCGGAGTGAGGCACCGCGGGGATCTGAGCGAGACCTCGCCGTCCCTGGGGGGCCTCTGGAGAGCTGCTGCGGGATACGTTAGGCGCAACGGGCGCATGGCACAGGCAACGAGGGTGATTTGTGAAACAGACCATCGGCCGGGCGATGGCCATAACGTTGGGCCTACACGTATCCCACGGGGATTCTCAAGAACTGCTGCGGGATACGTTGGGTGCAGCGGGCGCACGGCACAGCCAACGGGAGTGATTTGTTATTACGTTGCCCTAAGATCTTGATCGGGGGCCTGCGAGCCTTCCGATTGCTGCTCGTAAAACCACATGCGTCCATGTTACGTCATGCCCCGTTGTAGCAATCCTGATGTACTTACGCCCCGCATTGCGCAAGGGTTGGGTACGTCGCCAGGGCAGTTGCTTACCATTTCATGCTTGGTTTCCTCTCCTCCCGTCCTCTCCTCGTCGTCGTCTCCTTCTCTCGCTCTTCTCCTGTCCATCTATATATTTGAAGTCAACGCTGGCTGATATATCTTCCCCACGGAAATGACAAGGAAAGGAAGATCGATAAATCCACTGAACATCAGGGGGGCTGGTCATCCCTGGGCAAACAGGCAAGGCAGACAGAGGGCAACAGCGAGCAAGCCAAAGGCCTCGCAACACACATCAAGAACAAGGAAGCAAAAAAAACTGCACGACATCAAAATTATACTAAGAAAACACCACGCCAACGATGGCAAGAGCTCCAAAACAGTAGATAAAGCAGCAGCAGCAACAACTATGTTTTGAAGAATGATCGCTCTTATCTGCTCGCGTGTCACTCAGCATGTAAGCCCCAAACCATCGAGACTCGCTCTCTTCACCTTAGATCGTAACCCCCATTGGGGGTCTATCTTCCTTGACTGCCACTTGGCGCAGCCCCTATCACAGGGGAAGCGAGGAGGAGGGAAGGGACAAGGGGGAGGGAGAAGGATGGAGCACGAGAGGGACTTGCAGGGGTGGAGCAGGGAAACAAGCGGCAGAATCATACGGGCTGGTCGGGCGGGTCGGGCGGGCGGGCCCCGACGACCGGGTCGAGCGGGCGGGTCGCTAAAGCGTCAGTCCTGCATGAGTCGTGAGGGAATGTGGAGCGATAGCGCGATTCTCAAGTTAATCGTCAGAAGTCCAGAGCGAGAGCATGATTCCTGAGTGTTCGGGGCGTGGCATCTGAATACAATGCGAGGAAGTCCGACGCGAAAGCGCGATTCCTGTATAAATTGTAAAACGTCCCGCGCGAGAGCGCGATCTTGAAATGAACTGTAAGGAACTAGCAGACGGGAGCCACTGTTGCTGTAGCTCGGGGGTCAACAACGCATCGTGAGCCTCAAGACTTTCCTGGGTAAAGAAGTCTACCACAACAACAACAACAACAACAACAACAACAACAACAATCATTTAAGACTGGGGGCACTCCGTTCTCACCAGTGCCAGGGTTTTCATAGGAGGCGGGCAATACCCCCACTTTGTGGGGGGGCCGGTTCAAGCTCTACCAAATTTCCAAACGACTCTTCGCCACCACCCACACCCAGCTTCCCGCCCTATGACGTTCGGACACTTCACTTCGTGGCATGCGGACGACCGTGGCTACTATTCAGGGCCCCGCGGCCGACGACGACGGCGTGCGCGCGCGAAGAAAAAACGAATGTGTCCCGCATGGTATTATTTGACAGGGATGATGGCCCTGGCAGGTGCGCAACCGTTGTCGCAGAAGTTCGAAAAAGTTGCTCGCAAAAGCCCGTTTGACAGAAATGTTTAAAAAGTGTTGGGTTTCCTACGAATCCGCAAGAGCGCGCGGGATGAAATTTTGACATTTTTTTGTTGAAAAACCATTGGTTTTTTTTGATGTTTTTATGTTAAAATCGCTACGAACACTAAGGTTTTGGAAGGATTTCGTCTTGCGCGCGCGAATGTCCACTTTACCTTATTTTTTGCAAGGGATTCTTGAAATTTGATTATATTAGAACAAGAAATGTCATTTTCTATTGTTTTTTGCAAGGGAAAGCGGATTACAACAAAACAACCGGATCCTGTACACACCCTCTTTTCTGAGGCTTCCTCACGAAAATGATGAAAATGTAGCTGCGGCCTAGGCGGCGCAGGGGGGGCGCGCACCAGGGGGCCCAACAATAATTATTCTTTAGAATAAATAATATTCAACAACAATCAGTTTAAGATTGTTCGCTCTTACTGGCACGCGTGTCTTGCATTCTGTATACCCTAACCCTCGATGCCCGCCCACTTCGTCTTCGATTGCGCCCCCTTTCGGGGGGGAATATCTTCCTTTTGTCGGCCACTGGCTGAAGTGTGAGGAACTATCGAGCGAGAACGCCGTTCCTGAGTTCGGGGGCCTCGCTAGCCAAGGGATCTCGGAATACCGAAAAATATCGAACGGGAACCCTTGTCGCCGTGTCTGGGCCTCCACCAACTTGCCTGCATTACGAGAAAGTATCGAGCGAGAGCGCCACTCTTGAGTTCGGGGGTCTCTCTGGCAACGGCCTTTGCGAATACAGATTGAGGAAGTATCGAACGAGAGCCCTTGTCGTCGCAGTTGGGCCTCCACCAGTTTGACTAAATCGCGAGAAAGTCTCGAGCGAGAGCGCCGTTCCTGAGTTCGGGGGCCTTCCTGGCCAGGGGCTCTCGGAGTAAATCGTGAGGAAATGTCGAGCAGGAGCCCTTGTCGTCGTGGCTGGGCCTCCGCCAACTTGGTTGAATTGCGAGGAACTCTCGAGCGAGAGCGCCGTTCCTGAGTTCGGAGGCCTCTTTGGCCAGGGTGTCTCGGGGTAAATTGTGAGGAAGTATCGAGCGGGAGCCGTTGTCAACGTAGCTGGGCCTCCAAGAACCCACATGTACACTCAAAGCCAACGCTCGAGCGGGAGCCTCGCTTCCAGAGAAAATCCAGCCGGCGTCGAGGCGAGAGCGCGCGAAACCGTTTCCGGAGATCAACAATAATGATTCTCTAGAAAGTAGTAGTCAACAACAGAACCCAAAAGAACGCTCCTGGAGCTCCGCCACGCAGGGCTCAAGACCGTAGTCTGGCAGCATCCGCTCCAAGCCGGCGAGCGTGGCGGGCGGCGGGGAAGCCTCGGCGATGCTCAGGAGCTCCTCGAGGAACTCCAGCGACGCCGCAGCGTCGAGCTCGGGGGTACCGCGCCAGACCGTGCCGCCACACTTGAGCGACCGGAGACCGCCCAGCGCCGCCCTGTCGGAGAAGGGCATGTAGCCCCCAGCGACTTCCTCTCGCGGCGAGCACAGGGAGGTCCCTCAGATCTGGGCATTGCTTCTTTTTTCACCTCGGACCCTCACAAATCGATCCGGCTCGAAGATTAACGCAGAAGGATCGGGTCCAAGGCTCCGGTGGTGATTTTTGTCGACGCTGACATTTTTTGCAACGTCAATCTAGGGGGTGGTTCCTTGCCTCCCACTCCTGCCTGTACGAGCTGAGACAGCAAGCCTACCAAACAGTACAGTTGTGGACGAGCTGGATTCAGGATCCTCTTCAGAGACTCCCCAGAGCCAATGGTTTGCGCCTTGGGATGTTGCTGCTCGAGCGTCGATCTTTAAACGCAGCCTGCGAACTGGCTTGCTCGGCCCAACAAACGCACAATCAATATGAAGAACAACGTTCTCCAAACCTCTGAGCCCTTTACGCCTGAGTCCACTCCCGCTGTTTTCCAGTGGAGCGCTTCCGACAGGACCGCGCCACCAAGGGCCGACGCGGGTGGGCTCGCTTCTGCACGCGAGCCCAGGCTGCGAGCGGACGAGAGGAGGGAGCCAAGCAAAGAGTGAGAGAGACACTGGAAGAAGGCAGAGGGGGCGGAGCTTCTCACAAGGCTCAGAAGGCATCCAGCCTTCTGGGAAGCTCGCTGAGCCTTCTCCGCAGACACGGGCGGCCTCTCAGAGGGCGCAGGGGCTTCTGCCAAGCCCCGCCCGCCTTCTGAGAAGGCCTGGGGCCTGCCGCCTCTCGCTTCCCCCCTGGGCTCGCCGCCGGCTCCTGCACCAGGCGAACCACGGACCCCTTGGGCAGGCCCAGCACCTCGCCCAGGCGCTCCCGGAGGTCGCCCATGGTGGTGTCCTTGGAGGGGCCAGAAAGGCCCCCCAATACCGCCAGTCCCCGGACCTCTCTCCCAGGGTGCGTTCTGAGCAGCACCTTCGGGGAGAGCGCCCCAGCCGTGGCGACGAGAGCTCTCCAGGACGAGCAGCGGCTCCTCCTCTGAGCCCTCGGTGGCCCGCACGGAGGCCCTCGCCCCCCGTGCCCACGTGTCCCTGGACCTCTCCCGGGGCTGCGTTCGGCCCAGCACTTCGGGAAGAGAAGGCCCGGCCGTGGCGGCGAGAGCTCTCTCTCACTCCAGGGCGAGCGGCGGCGGCGGCATCTCTCCCTGACTGCCTACCAGACCACCCCAACCTGACCCGAAGACCCGAAGTTCGGGTTAGGGGGGGTACGGGTTCCACATGTGCTTCCTCAATGCTCCCCGACCCCACCCACCCACCCAGGAAATGGAGGCCAGACTGAGTCCCTCGGGTCGGGTTGGGTGGGCCTGGTGGGCGGTGACTTCCGCCCTGGGATAGGAGTCCTCGGTGGCCCGCACGAAGACCCTCGCTCTCGTGTCCACGTGCTCCACGGCGACAACGCCCTCGTACTCGCGGGGCGCCATGTCCACGCCGCGCCCGCGCGCGCCCTCGGCGGGGCCGGACACCGAGACTGGAGGCCCCGCGGCCGAGGCAGCGGCGGCCGGGGGCGCGCCTGGCGCCGCCGCCGCGCCCAGCAGGCAGTCGAGCCGCAGGCATCCATCGGGCCCCACGCCCTCGCCTGGAAGACGAAAAAAGTGCACATAATTCATAGGGTGCGGGCACTGGATGAGGAACCGGTGGATAAGGAATCCAGGGCCTGGAGGCTGGTGGAACTGCAACTGTGGCTTGGCCACGGGTATCGCCGCCGCCATCATCGGATACGGAACCATCCAGAGTCTGAGGCCTCCTGGGCACATTCCTTAACTAACCAACGCCCCCACCGTACGGCAGATTCGTGTCGTGACGATCCTGGCATCGGTTCCTGACACCGCGTGGATCGTTCAACCTTCAACGACTGGCGGTGTTCCGACCGCTCGAGCGTTCCATGTTGGCCGATTCTGCGACACTGGCGGCGTTCAACCTTGAACGCCCGAGGCGGGGTCGCCTCCGCGGCGACACGACACGAGCCTGCCGCAAGCGTTCAGGGGTCCGCGCGGAGCTCCTGGGCGGGCACTGGATCCCCCTCCCCCGGCGCTGGAAGTGCCGCCGGGGGGCCCGGCACCGACCCGAGGGATCCGTGCGGGCCTCCGAAGATCGTGTCTGCGGCTTGCTCATCTGTTATCGCCACGGATGCGCACTCGCAGGCTCGCCAGGCCGGCGCCGTTGGTCTTGAAGAAGGGGTTCCGACCCCACAGGAGCAGGTGGCGACCGCGCACGCTGGGCACCTGGGCCGACACGTACGGCGACAGCCGCGCCTCGCTGCCGAGGTGTTGGGGCCGCCTCAGCACGAGGTCCGGGCCATGGCGCTGGACCGTGTCGTGCGGCTTCGACCGGACGAGGAAGTTGAGCGTGTCTGGGAGCGTGTCCTCGTGCTGGTCGCCCTGGCCCTGGAAACTGCAGGAGTGCGGCTCCGGGGCGCCCCGAGGGATGCTGATGCGGTAGACCCGTGACTCGCGGGCGGGCACGTGCCCAAAGCGACCAGAGCCAACCATCGCGCGCTGCCTCCTGACGCCCTTCAGGCCACCATAGAAGAACTTCTCCAGACTCACCTGAGCGGGCACGTCGACGGTCTGCCCGGGCGGCCTCTGAGCCTCCCTGAGCCTCTTCAGCACCTCCGTCGCGTCAAAGTGTGCCTTCTTCTTGATCTTGTACCCACTGATCTCGAACGACGCCTTGTCGCGATCCCTGTCGCGGTCGTACTGGCGCCGGGTCGGGTTGTCGCTGAGCGTCTGGTAGGCACCGTTCAACTCGATGAAGATGCCTTGATGCTCTTCCTTCTGCTCGTCACTCAGTCCATTGGTCTTGTCCGGGTGGTATATCAGCGATAGTTTCCTGTAAGCCTTCTTGACCTCATCACATGTCGCGTACTCGTCCAAGCCAAGAACAGCGTAGTAGTTGACGGCCTTGTCAAACTCGAACGCTTTAGGAGCCTTGAAGTCATTGACCGAGGGCCTGAACGAGGGATCCGTCCGCCTTCGCTTCTCGTCCCTGGTGCCTGTGAATGTGTCTGCGAGAGACTCGGTCCTCCTTACCGTCTGCATGAATGGGCTCTCGTTAAATCTGGCGGCCTGCGCGGCGGTCATCCCCCCGACTGGCGCCCGCCCGAGCCTGTGCATCACCAGAAAGGCCTCTCCGTCTGAGGCTTCTGGAGTCCTGCCCTGCGTCCCTGGGGAGCGGTGGATGTGGACATTTTCCCGCCGGCACGGCTGGGCAGATTCTCATCTACGCTGCTCCCCGAGGTCTCGGGGCACGACCCCCGAGCGTTGAATGCGGGCATTGCATGTGGAATCCAAAAAAATTATCCCAGTGAGACCCTACCTAGGAGTTGGAGCCCCTAGGAAAGCAGCATTAGTAGAAACAGTAAAGCTAAGCTAAAGCTAAGCTAAAGCTAAGCTAAAGCTAAGCTAAAGCTAAGCTAAAGCTAAGCTAAAGCTAAGCTAAAGCTAAGCTAAAGCTAAGCTAAAGCTAAGCTAAAGCTAAGCTAAAGCTAAGCTAAAGCTAAGCTAAAGCTAAGCTAAAGCTAAGCTAAGCTAAAGCTAAGCTAGCTAAGCTAAAGCTAAGCTAAGCTAAGCTAAAGCTAAGCTAAAGCTAAGCTAAAGCTAAGCTAAAGCTAAGCTAAAGCTAAGCTAAAGCTAAGCTAAAGCTAAGCTAAGCTAAAGCTAAGCTAAAGCTAAGCTAAAGCTAAGCTAAAGCTAAGCTAAGCTAAAGCTAAGCTAGCTAAGCTAAGCTAAGCTAAAGCTAAGCTAAGCTAAAGCTAAGCTAAAGCTAAGCTAAGCTAAGCTAAAGCTAAGCTAAAGCTAAGCTAAGCTAAGCTAAAGCTAAGCTAAAGCTAAGCTAAAGCTAAGCTGGAGCTAAGCTAAAGCTAAGCTAAAGCTAAGCTAAAGCTAAGCTAAAGCTAAGCTAAAGCTAAGCTAAAGCTAAGCTAACACTAAGCTAAAGCTAAGCTAACACTAAGCTGATGCTAAGCTAAAGTTAAGCTAAAGCTAAGCTAACACTAAGCTGAAGCTAAGTTAAAGCTAAGCTAAAGCTAAGCTAAAGCTAAGCTAACACTAAGCTGAAGCTAAGCTAAAGCTAAGCTAAAGCTAAGCTGAAGGCTAAAGCTAAGCTAAAGCTAAGCTAAAGCTAAGCTAAAGCTAAGCTAAAGCTAAGCTAACACTAAGCTAAAGCTAAGCTAAAGCTAAGCTGAAGCTAAGCTAAAGCTAAAGCTAAAGCTAAGCTGAAGCTAAGCTGAAGTTAAGCTAAAGCTAAGCTAAAGCTAAGCTGAAGCTAAGCTAAAGCTAAGCTAAAGCTAAGCTAAAGCTAAGCTGAAGCTAAGCTAAAGCTAAAGCTAAAGCTAAGCTGAAGCTAATCTAAAGCTAAGCTAAAGCTAAGCTAAAGCTAAGCTAAAGCTAAGCTAAGGCTAAGCTAAAGCTAAGCTAAAGCTAAGCTAAAGCTATGCTGAAGCTAAGCTAAAGCTAAGCTAAAGCTAAGCTAAAGCTAAGCTAAAGCTAAGCTAACACTGAGCTAAAGCTAAGCTAACATTAAGCTGATGCTAAGCTACAGCTAAGCTAAAGCTAAGCTAAAGCTAAGCTAACACTAAGCTGAAGCTAAGCTAAAGCTAAGCTAAAGCTAAGCTAAAACTAAGCTAAAGCTAAGCTAAAGCTAAGCTAAGGCTTAGCTAACAACAAGCTAAAGCTAAGCTAAAGGCTAAAGCTAAGCTAAAGCTAAGCTAAAGCTAAGGTAAAGCTAAGCTGAAGCTAAGCTAAAGCTAAGCTAACACTAAGCTAAAGCTAAGCTAAAGCTAAGCTAAAGCTAAAGCTAAAGCTAAGCTAAAGCTAAAGCTAATGCTAAAGCTCCCAGGGGACTGGGGGAACCGCGGGGCGGGGACTGGGGGAACCGCCCGGGGCGGTTAGCACTGCCCGGCCCTTTAAGCAAAGAGAGTAAGAACCCTTCTAGGCAGAGCCTAGGTAGGGAATTAGCCTGACGAAAGACCCAACCATGTGCAGCTGCGAGTACCACAAAGCAGGTAGGCATTAAGGGAGGGGGCTAGCACTAAGAGGTACGTGTGAAGGACAGAACGACGTTGCTGATAGGGTCAATGAGGTCGGTCGTAACAGGTTACATCTGGATGTAACACGTTACGGCTTATCTGCGAAACGATTAAAAGGGGATCCGAAATGGGCGCGGTCACGCATGCGAAGCCTGCCGCTGGGGCATTCGGTGGAGCTCCCTATGGGGCCACGGAAAATGTGAAGGGTGCGCCGAAATAGGCGCGGTCACACCTGCAAAGCCTGACGCTGTGACCTTCGGCGGAGCACCCCGATGGGGCCACGAAACATGTGAGGGGTGTGTGGAAATGGGCGCCGTCACGCCTACGATTCCTGCAGCTTGGGCCTCCGGTGAACCCCCCCCCTATGGTGCCACGAAACGCGTGAGGGGTGCAGCCACGAGGTGCGGAGGAGGCATGCGAACGCAGCCACTGGGACATTCGTCGGAGCTCCCTATGGGGCCACGGAACGTGTGAGGGGTGCGCCGAAATATTGTCGATCAGGTATGCGAACGCAGCCACTGGGGCCTTCGGTGGAGCTCCCCGGTGGGGCCACAGAACGTGAGGGGTGCGCCGAATTGCCGTGGAGAAGGTATGCGAAACGCAGACACTGGGGCCTTCGGTGGAGCTCCTCATGGGGCCACGAAACGTGTGAGGGGTGCGCCGAAATCCAATGGAGAAGCTATGCGAACGCAGCCACTGGGGCCTCCGGTGGAGCTCCACTCTGTGGCCAAGGAACGTGTGAGGGGTGCGCCCAAATCCTGTGGAGAAGGTACGCGACCGCAGTCACTGGGACCTCCGGTGGAACTCCGTACGGGCCACGAAACGTATGAGGGGTGCGCCGAAAGGGCCGAAAGGGTATGGAGAAGGTATGCGAACGCAGCCACTGTGGCTTTCAGCGGAGCTCCCTGTGAAGGGTGCAGCGACAAGGTGTGGAGAAGGTATGCGAAAGCAGCCACTGGGGCGCTGCCTATGAGGCCACGAAACGTGTGAGGCGTGCGCCAAAATCCAATGGAGAAGGAATGCGAACGCAGCCACTGGGGCCTTCGGTGGAGCTCCCTATAGGGACACGAAACGTGTGAAGAGTGCGCCGACTTGCTGTGGAGAAGGTATGCGAACGCAGACACTGGGGCCTTCGGTGGAGCTCTCTATGGGGCCACGGAAAGTGTGAAGTGTGTGCCGAAATGCCGTGGAGAAGGTATGCGAACGCAGCCACTGGGGCTTTCAGTGGAGCTTTCTATGGGGCTACGAAACGTGTGAGGGGTGCGCCGAAATTTGAGTATGGAGAAGGTAAGCGAATGCAGCCCCTGAGGCCTTCGGTGGAGCTCCCTGTTGGACCACGGAACGTGAGGGGCGCGCCGAAAGCGTGTGGAGAAGGTGTGACAACGCAGCTACGTGGGCTTCGATGGTGGAGCTCCCCTCTGTGGCCACGTAACGTGTGAGGGGTGTGCCGACATGTCGTGGAGAAGGTATGCGAACGCAGCCGCTGGGGCCTTCGGTGGAGCTCCCTGTGGTGGCACGAAACTTGTGAGAGGAGGGCCAAAATCCAGTGGAGAAGGTATGCGAACGCTGCCACTGGGGCCTTGGTGGAGCAACCTGTGGGGCCACCGAACGTGGGAGGGGTGCGCCCAAATTCGGTGGAGAAGGTATGCGAACGCAGAAATTGAGACCATCGGTGGAACTCCCTGCGGGGCCACGAAGCGTGTGAAGGATGTGCCGACATGGACATGCGGAGGGCAGAGGCAGGAAGGAGAAGGGAAGAAGAAGGGAGGAAGGAAGGATACAGGGACTGTCTCAAAATGAGGACCCACCCCCACAGCATGGTGGGAAAAACGCCCACCAACGCTACGCCGCTCATGAATCGCCCCCCCCCCCTCCTGGCCAGACCTGGTGAGTCTCGGGGTCGAGGTTTCCTTCCTTTGTCCTGGGGCAGGGAAGCGCAACCCATGCTGCCGCCACCTCTGGCCCCCCTTGGTGGATCTTGCTGGAGCTGGGGATGGGGGTGCCTCTGCGCGCTCTGCAACACATGCGCGCAGGCGTGAATGCTCGACATCGGCTGCTCGGAGCGGTGACAGCAGGATCAGGATGCAGGGCTCCCCCCCCCGAGGGCCACAGATCTGGCCGAACTCGGCGCGGCACCACCCTGAAAAGCACGCCGACCGCGGCATCCCCGGTGCCGCTCCAGATCGGACACCCCAGACGCCTCGCGGTGCCCATGCTGGCCAGCGCGGCCGAGCTGCCAGCCTCGGCGACGAGAAGAGCGCCGGGGCGTCCGACTGGCAGCCGTGAGTGGCAACGACGGGGGGGGTGGGGGGGGGCTCAGGGGGGAACGCGGCCACCAGGAGTCGGCGATGCGCGACAGGCCCACACCGCACAGTCCCGCGCGGGGTGGGGCTGTCGGACCCTTCTCGGCGATCAGTGGGCGATCGGGGATCGATGCGTCCCCTCCTGAGCGTATCCCCCCCTACCGTTGCGTTACCCCTGGCAGTCCCACCAGCGCCCGAAAAAAACTACCTCCCTTCGGGTGATTAGGAGGATGTGGGGGGGGAGAGGGGGGGACCAACATCTGACTCAGTCGATCTCCCTATCGATCTCACTCAACGGGACACCACGGGACACCACGGGACACTTGTCGATGTCACTATCGATCTCACTATCGATCCCACTCCAACCCAACACCACGGGACACCACTGGACACCGTGGGACACCTCTCGATCTCACTATCGGTCTCACTATCGTTCTCACTATCGATCTCACTCAACGGGACACCATAGGACACCACTGGACACCACGGGACACCACGGGACACCACATCGATCTCACTATCGATCTCACTATCGATCTCACTATCGATCTCACTTTCGACCTCACTCGACGGGGCACCACGGGACACCACGGGACACCTGTCGATCTCGTTATCGATCTCACTATCGATCTCACTCAACGGGACACCACAGGACACCACGGGACACCACGGGGCATCACATCGATCTCAGTATCGATCTCAGTATCGATCTCACTATCGATCTCACTATCGATCTCACTATCGATCTCACTCAACGGGACACCACGGGACACCACGGGACACCACGGGACACCGCGAAACACCGCGAGCCACCGCCGGACGGGCGGGAGGGGGAGAATCATTTGTCTTGACTTCGCCCTAGCAACGGC
>CAUYUJ010014515.1:163274-175774 GCA_963575745.1 Prorocentrum cordatum
AAATGAGCCCTGTCTCGGGACCTGGCACAGAAAAAAGACGAAGCCAGGACGAGGCCAAAATCGGATGAGGGCAAATCGAGTCCCTGAGACCTGGCGGGTCTGGATGTCTCGAGTGCCGCGGCCGTTTCAGAGCGTTCTGGAACGCTCTGAAACGGATGTATCTCTGGAAAGGATATACCCGAGGCCGACTGGCCAGGGACC
This sequence comes from Prorocentrum cordatum, assembly GCA_963575745.1. Classification (NCBI taxonomy): domain Eukaryota; class Dinophyceae; order Prorocentrales; family Prorocentraceae; genus Prorocentrum; species Prorocentrum cordatum. The sequence goes on from CAUYUJ010014515.1 coordinate 163,476, forward strand.
CGTAAACCTGGACACGATAGACCAGGACGTATAGCATCCCTCGAAAACAATGCTTTCCAGACGGCGTCACGAAAAAAAAACTGCACGGCAACACTCCAGGAAAGGAAACCTCGACACAGGCCAGCCTTCGACCCCCCGGCTGAGACCCAGACAATGACCCGAATCGTGCAGCGCAGCATAAGAAGAGCTGCACTGGGTGACCAAATCTGACGTTGCAGGAAAGGGTGCCGTTTCCCCGGCGTGTCAATGTGCTGGGCAGTCTGTGTCCTTGTCTCTGGAGGCCTGGCGGCGTGTCACTCTACAGGAGGAAGATTCGAAAATAGTAAACAAAGAATCCGGGGACGATTTGTCGCGCCTTTCTGAATGCTGTTAACTAATTTTCATGTTCTGGCTATTTCTAACTTTTCTTGCAGAATCCGCCTGTAGGAGGACATGCCCGACCTAACACTTGGCGCGCTCCGCGCGCCAGGGAGGGGGGCCCAGCGCCGATACCAGAAATCAGCGTAGACCTCCGAAAGCTTGTGCTTGTGCCACTGTTCTGTCTCGCGATCTCTGCGCCCACGGCCCAGGGCCCGGCCAAGCAGCAGCCCAGCACAAAGTTCGGTGGGCCAGAAGTGGGGTCCTGAGGGATGGGGTCCTTGGGCGGCGCGCAAAAGGGGGCAGGGGGAGAGGGGAAGGCTTACGAGAAGCAGGGGTGCCTCCCCAAAACGCCTTCCCCCCTCCCCCTACCTCCCCCCTTTGCGCGCGGCCGAGCCCCAAGGATAGGCAGGGATCCAAGGGTGGGATTTACGCTGCTTGAGGCACCTCGTCCCCGGGACCCCGTTCCTCAGGACCCCATCTCGGAGCCGCCGAGAAGTAGAGCGCGCAGGCCACGGCGGCGGCAGAAGCAGCAGTCAGGCGTGCTCCCCCTCGGATCCTGGCGTTGCAACCTTTCCGCAGCGGGCGCCTTCGCCGGGCTTCGGGCCCCAAGAGCCTCTGGGATCCACCCTCAGATCCTGGCGCTGCAACTTTTTCGCAACGGGCGTCGCAACGGGCGTTTTCTCGGGGCTTCGGGTCCCAAGAGCCTCAGGGATCGATCCAGCTCGGAACATGGCGCAGAAGGATGGGGTGAAGGGCTCTAACGGTGATTATTGACGGTGTTGCATTTTTTCGCCACGTCGGATCTGAGGGTTGTGGAGCGATGGCCGCATGCATGTGGTTTGCGCTTGCCCTAGCAATGTACGCAGTACTGTGTCACTCGTGCGTGTTCGTGTGCCGCAACCATTTTCACTCGAATCCTAACCATCCCCAGCAGGCGGCGAAACGTTGACGTGCATTGGAAGAGGCACGGGCTGAAGAGCGCCATGAGAGTCAGAGGGTCGGAGGATCACCCCTGGTGAGGCTTCAGGCTGCGCACAGACAGGTGCCCCAGCCTCAACAGGCACCCCGAGCAGTCTCAGTTGCATTCCGGGGCGGTCTCAACACCCCTGGCGACGCCTCTGGCGGCGCTCCGCGGCGCCCCTGGGGTGCTCCGCGCCCCTGGACTGAGGTGCTGAAACCGCCCCGGGCTACTCGGGGTGCCTGTTGAGGCCAGCTCGACTGACTGGGGGGGAGGCCTCTCTGCGCGCCACCCGAAACCTTCCCGAGTGTGAGGTCGGGTGATCACCCCGCATGGCCCATGCATCTGCGATGCATCGGCGACGCTGGAATGGAGAAGATCGGGCTGCGGATCCCGCCGCATCGCCGGCGCATCGCCGAAGCGGCGCGATCTTTCGGCCCCATCTGCTCCAGCCCTATCGGCCGAACCAACGCGCCCTCTGGGCTCCCGTCTCCCACCGAACGCACGGGAGGCCAAGCCCAGAGAAGATCCCAGGAAGAGTCAACCCTCCCCGACGCCTCCCTGAGGAGGAGGAGGAGGAGGAGAATCACAGCGTGGAGATTGAACTCAGGAAGGCTGTGACTTCCTCCCAGAGAGGGCCTCGCCGTCGTCCCCGAGGGGCCTGCCGCGCGCACCTCCCGAGCTGCCGACATGGGCCCCAGCGATGGGAAGCCCCAGCTATAGATGCTCGTATGCTGATAGCCCTACGAGGCTGGCGGTACATACAGAGACCCGAGTGGCGTTGCTCGCCGCGTTCCCTCAAGCGACATGGGATCTCCACACTCCGCCCATAACTCGCTGGCCCAACTGGCCAAAGGCGAGCTGAGATCTCCAGTAAGAGGTTCCAGGTGCGCGCGAGGCGGGCCCTGGGGGTCCCCAGAGGAAAAGTACCCCAACCTTAGCGCGACCGACTCGGGTCAGTGACCTCCTCCTCTTCCTCCTCCTCCTCCTCCTCCTCCTCCTCCTCCTCCTCCTCCTCCTCCTCCTCCTCCTCACCTATCCATCTCCGTCCCCCCCTCCTCACCCCAACGAACCCACCGCCTCCTCCTCCATCCCCCCTCCCCCTCAGGCACGATCAGACGGCGCCGCCATCCCCCTCCCATGATAGAGATTTGAAAAGCAGAACAAACATGAGAGAAGGACTCCTGTGGACGGGATACGCCCCTGCAGCCCCAGGTCAGGTCAGACCAGACAGTCCTCGAAGGCTTCCCTGTGAGAAGACAACCGAGGGGAGAAGCAGATACAACTTCAGCCCGTTCCCCGCAAAATGGGGCAGAATAATCAAAACCCAAGCGGTCTCAGAGACTCAGCAGGCAGGCACAATGCCCAGGACACCGAAGGGGGCCCGACAAGTAAAAGCGGTCTGCAGCACCAGGAGAAAGGGGAGGGAGAAGACACGACGCGACGGCGGACGACCAACGACCTCCATCTCCTCCACTCCCTCCCTCCCTCGCTCCGTCGCCCCGTCCTCTTCCATCTCCCTCCGCTCCCCCGCTACCTCGCCCCTCCCCCGCGCTCCCTCGCCCCGCCCTCGCTCCCTCGTCCCTCCCTCGCTCCTCCCCCTCCTTCGCCCCGTCCTCCTCGTGCCCGCGGTCGCCCCCCCGCCGTCGCTCTGTCCTCCTCGCCCCTCCCTCGCTCCCTCGTCCCCCCCTCACCCCTCCTCCTCCATCTCCCTCCCCCCCCTCCCTCGCCCCGTCCTTCTCGCGCCCGCGGTCGCCCCCTAAAACGCCCCTCGCAAACGCCCCTCGCTCCCACGGCGGGGGAGGGGCGGCAGCACGGGGGCACCGCCTGACCACGCGCCAGAGCCCCCCTTCCAGTCGCTCCAGCTGTCCTGGGCAGCAGGAGGAGGGCCGGGGCGTTCGAATCCCCGTAGGGGCAAGTCCGGACAATAACGGGAAGCGTCCAGCGCGCTTCGAGTATCTCGAAGACGCTTCCCGTCATCCGCTAACGCAAAACCTGACCGGACAAGAACGGGAAGCGTCCTTTTGTGTCCTGGGCTTATGAGATATCCTACGTTCTTAGTTTGCGCTGCGCAAGTCCATCGTGGCGTGCGTGCGTTTGCGCGTGCGCGTGCGTGCGTGGAATCTATGCATGTGTGTCCGTGCGTTGTGGTCTGCGGCACTGCTGTGTCATGCCGTGCTGCCCTGCCGTGCTCCTGCGGTCTGCGTGAACGTATGTTGCCTCTCTGTGTGTGCGTGTGTGTGTGCGTGTGTGTATGTGTCTGTGTGTGCGTGTGCGTGTGCGTGTGCCTATGTGCGTGTGCCTATGTGCGTGTGCCTGTGGGTGCGGCTGTGTGAGTGGATGTTCTATGTGTTCTGCCGTGCTCCTGCATGTTTTGCCGTGCTCCTGCATGCTCTGCCGTGCTCCTGTATGTTCGGCCGTGCTCCCGTGTGTTCTTGGGGTTCTGCCGTGCTCCTATGTGTTCTGCCGTGCTCCTGTGTTCTGCCGTTCTCCTGTGTGTTCTGCCGTGCTGCCTGTTGCTCTGCCGTGCTCCTATGTGTTTTGTGTGATCTGCGGCGCTCCTGTGTGTTCTGCCATGCTCCTGTGTGTTCTGCCTTGCTCCTATGTACTCTGTGTGTTCGGCCTGTGCTCCTCGTGATCCTGCTTGTTCTGCCGTGCTGCTGGTTGTTCTGCCGTGCTCCTGCGTGTTCTGCCGTCAATTCTGCCATGCACCTATGTGTTCTGCCGTGCTCCTATGTGTACTGTCGTGCTCCTGTGTGTTCTGCCGCGCTCCTGCTTGTTCTGCCGTGCTCCTTTGTGCTCTGTGTGTTCTGCCGTGCTCCTGCTTGTTTTGCCGTGCTCTGCCGTGCTCCTCCTGCTCCTGTGTTCTGCCGTGCTCCTGTGTACTATGCCGTGCTCCGGCGTGTTTTGCCGTGTTCCTGTATGTTATGTGTTCTGTGTGTTCTGACATGCACCTGCGTGTTCTGCCGTGCTCCTGCGTGTTCTGCCGTGCTCCAATGCGTTCTGCGTTCTGCCGTGCCCTGCGCGTTCTGCAATGATCCTGCGTGTTCTGCCGTGCTCCTGTGTGTTTTGCCGTGCTGCCGTGTGTTATTGGGGTTCGGCCGTGCTCCTGCACATTATGCCGTGCTCCTGTGTTCCTGTGTGTTCTACCGTGCTCCTCGTGCTCCTGTATGTTCTGTTGTGCTCACGCGTGTTCTGTCGTGCCCCTGTGCGTTCTGCCGTGGTCCTGTGTGTTCTTTGTATTTTGTCGTGTTCCTGTGTGTTCTGCCGTGTCCCTGTGTGTTTTGCCGTGCTCCCCCGCGTTCTGCCGTGTTCCTGTGTGTTGGGCTGCCGTGACCTCTGCCACCTTCTCAAGATGCCTCCGGCGAAAAGCTCAGTTTTAACATGCATGGCCTTAACTAAAAAATGTTCGACATACAATTTGTCCAAGGATGTCTCAGGCGATAAGCCTAGTTTCATAGGTTGGTTAAATTCACTACTTTCAATTGTTGGTGGATATCCCAAAAAAACGATCGCTTTTGCAACAAGATCAACGGATGTTTCTGAAGATGTCTCGAGCAAAATGCGCACTCGGAGGAGTCAGGCTCTTGGAGTCAGGTTTGGCCTCGCGTGGGGTTTGTTTGGGGTCGTCCCGATGCCTTAACAAATGATGACAGTGCGATGTTATACACATCACTTGTTTGAGAATATCCAGAGCGAAATCTGCACTGCTAGAAAGCTGTATTGGGCCGTCTGGGACCCTCATGTTTCAGAAACGATGCCAAAACGATGTAAGAAGAACAGTTGTCAAAACGATGATGTTCTGCTTTTGATAGTTTGATGATATCCCCAGCAAAATCGTTACTTATGGCGGTCCCCCATGCCTTATTAAAGCCATATTGAAGTCCTTGTTGGCCTCTCGTTTCTTCATCCTGAAGCACATCAAAAACGATGTCAAAACGCTGTTGGGAACAGATCATGTGGTTGAGGATGTCCCACTCGAAATGCAAATTTCCTGCCGTGCTCGTTTGTTTTCTGGTCCGCCGTGCTGCCGCTCGTTTTGCGAGGATGTCCCTGGCGAAAACGTAGTTTACAACATACGAAGCAGTAACACACCTCCGTCGACATCTCATTCTGGCTAGGATGTCTCAGGCGAAACGCCACTTGTTCCAGAACCGTAGTTCTCGCGACGAATAGTGTTTCGGGGATGTCTCTGGCGAAACGCTTGTTTTTGTTGAACGCGATGCCGCGAAAATCCCAGACTCGTGAAGATGACCCGGGGGGTCCGCCAACGAGAAACGCCGTGCGGCGCGCCACCTGTATCAGTAAGATCTGCATTAGATATGATGTTGATCCAGCCAGAACGTCCAGCTCGCTTCGAATACCTCGAAGACGTTTCCCGTCAAACGCCGTACGTCGCGCCACCCTATATCAATAAAAACTGTATAAGATATGATGCGGATTCAGCCAGAACGCCCAGCTTGCAGCTCGCTTCGAGTACCTCGAACACGCCCCTTGTCATTTTTTATATGATGCAGATTCAGCCACAACGTCCAGCTCGCTTCGAGCACCCCGAAGACGCTTTTTGAAGAAGCAACCCCAACACTGAGGTCTCGCGAGCATTCACAGAGCCAACCGCAAGGTCGGCCCGCGCGCGCGCACGTCCACGGACGCAACATACGAAGCCCACCACCCTCTGGTGGGAAGCCCGCACATCAGCACGCGACCCTCTGGCCACGGGCTGGCGGCGAGCAGCGATTTTCAAACGGCGCAACGCATCATGCGCAGGCGACGCCTAATGCAGCATAGCGGGAACCACCCTTACCAGCAATGCGAAGTCGGTAACGCCCCAGGCCATAGAAGGGCAGGGTTGCGGGCCGAGCCAAAACCCAAGTCACAACGCAGCGGACCAAGAAGCAAGGAGGGCGGACGAGGAGGCACAAGCGCTGGGGAAGGAAAGAACCAACAAAAAAAAAACGCCTGCGGCAAGCTATACTGAAGAAGTGAGCACTGGTGCATGCAACCTGGTGGGCTCACCTGAAGTATACCCAACACCCGAGTCTACTACTTCACGTCTTCGAGCTTACGGCGTGGTGCGAGGAGCATGGCCATCGTCGATCACAAGTCCCGCAAGCTCCTGCCGCTTCGACTCCCCACGGGGTTGTGGGATGGATTCGATCAGCACGCGGTGGCGGCCAGTCGCCCCGACCCAGCAACGCGGCGCCTGGAACGGGTTCTTCTGAGGGGCCCTCTCGCAGGCAGCGGCCGCCGCCTGGGGTGCCACAGGGACCTGCAGCAAGATGCTCTCGGCCACGTCCTCCTCCACGGCGGCGACAGCGGACAGGCGGGTTTCCTCCTCCACACAAGCCGCGGAGGAATACTGCAAACGCATGCCCAGCAGTTGTCCCAGCTGCCATCGCTGTGCAACTGCGATGCCGCCCCGCAAAGCAATCCGCGTGGACTCTAGCCGCGGGGATGGCGCGATGACGTAGTCGGGGCGATCCCAGGGCCGAGCTTCAGGCGAGCAAGCTGCGTCGCCGTCTGAGGTAACCGCATAGCTGGAGTGTGCCGCCACGCCCTGGGCCGCATGAAGGTCGAGCTCGGGCCGCACCCGCCCTCTGGCGAGCATAGCACGGCGGGCGCGGTGATACTGGCTCGCCCCCGTCATATAGTCATCCTGCGACACGGAGCTCCACGGCAGTCGCGCCGCCACCGAACGCTCGGCCCTCCAGCGCAATGAACTTCGGCTAACGATGGCACGCAGAAGAGAAACGAAACATGACAAGTCCCGCCATCGACGGATGATCATGCTGCGCGGGGGCTTGCGACCCGCTGACACGAGAAAAAACGCCACAATCGCTCGAGCCAGGGACTTTCGAAGACGCCTTTCCTGAAGACGCAACCCCACTCTAAGAGGTCTCGCGAGCTCCCACACGGCTAGCCACAGGACCGACTAGCGCGCGCGCGCGTCCGCAGACCTCACATACGAGGCCACCACCCACTGGTGGACGGCCCGCACGACAGAACACGGCTCTCTGGCCGAGCGCTGGCGGCAGGCCGTGGACTCAAACGGTGCAACGCGCAGCGTGCAGGATAAGCATAGTACAGTGCCACAACAGCCGCCCTTACCAGCAGATGCAAAGTCGGCAACGCTCGACGTGGGATACGGAGAGGCGGCAGACAGTCAGGTCGACCACGTGCCTGCGGCTGCAGGCCGAGCCAAACTCAAAGTCACCAAGCAGCGGGCATAGGAATTGAGGCAGACAAGACAAGCACAGGCGTTAGAAAAACACAAAACTGAACAAAATGATGGTCGGTGCATCACGTGGCACGGCTGGGGCGTCGGATGTTGCGGGTCGCCGTAGCCCACGGAGTCAACTGTCCGCTCACGCGCACCCTGAGATCTCTGAACTGTGTGCCGTAGCCCGCCGCGAACCAGAGCAGGTTGGCCGAATCGAAGCCGCACCACCGAGACGAGTAAGTGTCCATGGTTGCCACCTTGTGAACGCGATGCGTGCCTTCGGATACAGTGTAGACTTCGCTCGTGAAATGGTATGGAGGTCCACGTCGTCGAGGAAGCACTTAGTAGGCGCCGACAGTCGCTGTTTAGCAGGTACCGTCACAGCGGGAACAATAGTAGAAGCCATCTGCAAAGGCCTCGAGCCAAACGTCCGCACTGGGGCACCACCGTGGTGAGTACACTGTCCCACGTGGCAAGAAACATTATACACCGACCCGTGCGCCAGAGCCCATCCGTTCGCTTGTGTCACACCGTAAGATGGATCCACTTAGCTTAGCTTTACCACAACGCCCTGGTCTTCCGAAAAAAGGGCCCTGACCCATGGCCACCCCCTGGCGGCCAGGGGCCGGCTGGCTCGGTGATAGCTCCTCATGCTGCGCACTGGCTCGCCCCCGTCATGACTGACATCCGACGAAACGGAGCTCCACGGTGGTCGTGCCGCCACCAAACGCTCGGCCCTCCAGCGTTGGGTATTTCGGCGAGCGATGGCGGTAAGAAGAGAAGCGAAACACACCATGTCCCGCCATCGACTCAGAATCATGCTGTGCGGGGGCTTGCGACCCGCTGACACGAGAAAAAACGCCACAATCGCTCGAGCCAGGGCCTTTCGAAGACGCTTCCCGTCATCCGCCGACGCCCGCTTGCCGGGGGTGAAAAGGCGTGTGGGATAGTTGGGTGTCCCCTCCCCCTTCCCCGTCCCGCGGGGCGCAAAATTCCATTCTCGGGGGGGGGAGGGGGCAGAGCTCGTCGAAGCCCCTCCCGGGCCCTCTGGGGCTGCAGATCCACACTCCGCGGCCTCCAGAATGCCCAAGATGCCCTCTAAGCTGGTTCAAGCTGTGCTCCAACACGCCGACAGGGCCTCAAAAACAGCCAAGAGGGCCTCAAAACTGCACAAGAGGCCTCCAAGACGTCCCGCCAGAGGGCTCCAAGAAGCAAAAAGACGCCCCAATCCCAGCGGAAAACGTATATTTCAGCATGTTCGCAATTTTGGAACGTCCAAGACGGCTCAAGAGGCTTCCAAGATCGCGCCAAAAGGTCCCAAGAAGCCCCCAAGACGGCACCAAGACGGCTGAAGACGGTTCAAAGAAGGCCCAAGAGGCGCCCAAGATGGCCCCAGAAGGCCCCAACAGGGCCCCAACAGGGCCCCAAAAGGGACCCAAGAGAGGAAACTCGAACCGACATTCCGAGACCTCCGCCCCAAGAGGATGCCCGAAACCGCCAGCAGGCGTCCAAGAAACTCCGAGCAGGCCCGAAGAGGCCCCCAAGAGGCCAAAAACAGGCTCCCGGAGTGACCCCAAGAGGCCGTAAAAGGCCTCACCCGTGGGCTTCTTCCCTCTTCTGGGCGTCTCGCGGAATGGCGCAAGCCTCTTGAATCCGCCCGCCCACCGGGCTGAGGGGCGTGTGGGACTTAATTACAGAGCTTTAGCCCCCCCCCTTTTTTCAACCCCAGAGGCCTGCGCCATTCCGCCGCCCGGCTGCGGCAATGCCCTTTGTCGGTTTCCAAAACGGCTCCACGACGGCGTCCAAGAAAAGCTCGATCTTGGCATCGTTCTGAAGACGCTGCCGGGGCGCCTGCGGGCTCCATTTCGGCCCCGTCGGGGCCCCTTCTTGGCCTCCAATATCCGCTCCCGGAGCCCTCGACAGCGCCTCTTTGGCTCATTCTCGCCGACACGTGGGGATGCCGATTACGCTACCGAGGATCCCCACATACTTAATTTAAATCTTATGTGCTTGCTTAAGTTTATAATATATGCGCAATTATGCGTTCTCAGCCCTCGTCGCGAATGTTCCCCTCTGTGTCATCTAACGCCATATTGCTTGAACCTCCTCCCTCTTCCTAGCCTTCTATCCTCCATCGAGGACAGATTCGAGCCAGCCAGCGGCCGCGGTGAGGGACCACCCCCTGCGCAGCCTCTATGGTGTCGAGAAAATGCCGCGCCTGCTATGCCCTCGACGACCGTCGTGCATGGCGGCCGCGGTGAGGGACCACCCCCTGCGCAGCCTCTATGGTGTCGAGAAAACGCCGCGCCTGCTATGCCCTCGACGACCGTCGTGCATGGCGGCCGCGGTGAGGGACCACCCCCTGCGCACCCCCCATGACGTCGAGAAAGTGCCACGCCTGCTATGCCATCGACGACCGTCGTGCATAGCGGCCGCGCTGAGGGACCACCCTCTGCGCACCCCCTGTGGTGTCGAGAAACTGCCACTCCTGCCACGATCTGCGAGCGTGTCACGGATAGAGGCCGCGCTGAGGGACCACCCTTTGCGCACCCCCTGTGGTGTCGAGAAAGTGCCACTCCTGCCACGATCTGCGAGCGTGTCACGGATAGAGGCCGCGCTGAGGGACCACCCTCTGCGCACCCCCTGTGGTGTCGAGAAAGTGCCACTCCTGCCACGATCTGCGAGCGTGTCACGGATAGAGGCCGCGCTGAGGGACCACCCTCTGCGCACCCCCTGTGGCGTCGAGAAAGTACCACCCTTCTGCGCACCGGCCGCGCTGTCGTCGAGAAAGTGCGATCTGTGTCCACACCCTCTGCGAGAGAAAGTGCCACTCCTGCCACGATCTGCGATCACGGATACAGGCCGCGCTGAGGGACCACCCTCTGCGCACCCCCTGTGGTGTCGAGAAAGTGCCACTCCTGCCACGATCTGCGAGCGTGTCACGGATAGAGGCCGCGCTGAGGGACCACCCTCTGCGCACCCCCTGTGGTGTCGAGAAAGTGCCACTCCTGCCACGATCTGCGAGCGTGTCACGGATAGAGGCCGCGCTGAGGGACCACCCTCTGCGCACCCCCTGTCGAGAAAGTGCCACTCCTGCCACGATCTGCGAGCGTGTCACGGATAGAGGCCGCGCTGAGGGACCACCCTCTGCGCACCCCCTGTGGTGTCGAGAAAGTGCCACTCCTGCCACGATCTGCGAGCGCCACCCTCTGCGAACCCCCCGTGGTGTCCAGGAAGTGACATTCCTGCCACGATATGCGAGCGTGTCACGGATAGAGGCCGCGCTGAGGGACCACCCTCTGCGCACCCCCTGTGGTGTCGAGAACGTGCCGCGCCTGCCACGATCTGCGAGCGTGTCACGGATAGAGGCCGCGCTGAGGGACCACCCTCTGCGCACCCCCTGTGGTGTCGAGGAAGTGCCACTTCTGCCACGATGTGCGAGCGTGTCACGGATAGAGATCGCGCTGGGGGACCACCCTCTGCGCACCCCCTGTGGTGTCGAGAAAGTACCACTCCTGCCACGATCTGCGAGCGCGTCACGGATAGAGGCCGCGCTGGGGGACCACCCTCTGCGCACCCCTGTGGTGTCGAGAAAGTGCCACTCCTGCCACGATCTGCGAGCGTGTCACGGATAGAGGCCGCGCTGGGGGACCACCCTCTGCGCACCCCCTGTGGTGTCGAGAAAGTGCCACTCCTGCCACGATCTGCGAGCGTGTCACGGATAGAGGCGCGCTGGGGGACCACCCTCTGCGCACCCCCTGTGGTGTCGAGAAAGCCACTCCTGCCACGATCTGCGAGCGTGTCACGGATAGAGGCCGCGCTGAGGGACCACCCTCTGCGCACCCCCTGTGGTGTCGAGAAAGTGCCACTCCTGCCACGATCTGCGAGCGTGTCACGGATAGAGGTCGCGCTGGGAAACCACCCTCTGCGCACCCCCTGTGGTGTCGAGAAAGTGCCACTCCTGCCACGATCTGCGAGCGTGTCATGGATAGAGGCCGCGCTGGGGGACCACCCTCTGCGCACCCCCTGTGGTGTCGAGAAGGTGCCACTCCTGCCACGATCTGCGAGCGCGTCACGGATAGAGGCCGCGCTGGGGGACCACCCTCTGCGCACCCCCTGTGGTGTCGAGAAAGTGCCACTCCTGCCACGATCTGCGAGCGTGTCACGGATAGAGGCCGCGCTGAGGGACCACCCTCTCCGCACCCCCTGTGGTGTCGAGAACGTGCCGCGCCTGCCACGCTCTGCGAGCGTGTCACGGATAGAGGCCGCGCTGAGAGACCACCCCCTGCGCACCCCCTATGTGTCTGTGTCGTTGTGCCTGTGTATGTATGTGTGTCTGTGTGTGTATGTGTGTATGTGTCTGTTAGTGTCTGTGTGTATGTGTGCTGTGTGTATATGTGCTGTGAATATGTGTGTGTGCTGAGCTGTGCTGTGCCGTGCTGTGCTGAGCTGAGCTGAGTGAGGTGAATGAGCGCGGGTGCGGCGCAGCAGGGAAGAGAAGGAGAGGGAGGAGAAGGAGGAGGAGACGCGGGTGAGACGCGGAAGGGAAGAAAACCAGAACCCCACGAAGCATGTGGGGAAAAAATAGCAAATACTATGGTTTTGGCCTGATTTCGGCTTCCCCTAGGTTTTTCATCACTCCCTTTTGTTCGCCGTTTTTGGGCGCGCTCTGGGGTCCATTTTGGACGCTGCGGGGCCCATGTTGGGCCGCAGAACGGACCCCAAACCAGGTCAGACCCCGCCCGGTTTTTACTGCAAGAC